>CATIWJ010040125.1:0-15831 GCA_949640765.1 Croton laevigatus | reverse complement strand
TTATGAAGTTGGCGATATGGTGTTTCTCAAGGTGTCTCCGTGGAAGAAAGTTATGAGATATCAAAAGAAGGGTAAGTTGAGCCCTAGGTTCATTAGGCCATACAAAATAACCAAACGTATTGCTCCAGTGGCCTATCGCTTAGCTTTACCACCAAAACTGGATAGAGTCCACAATTCCTTCCATGTATCGATGTTGAGGCAATACAGATCAGATCCTTCGCACATCTTGCTAGTAGAGAGCCTTAAGCTAGATCCGAACCTATCATATGAAGAAGAACCTGTTCATATCTTGGCTAAGGAAACTAAGAAGCTGCAGAACAAAGAGATTCCTCTGGTTAAGATACTGTGGTAGAACTATAAGGTTGAGAAAGCTACCTAGGAACGCGAATCAACAATGCGCAAGCAATACTCGCAGTTGTTCGCTAACCAATAAGCTTCGATAATGAAGCTTTTTTATAAGGTGGGCAGGTTGTAACATCCTATTCTTCTACTAGTTAGTATTTCCTGAGTTGTCGTAGCTAATAGTGTTTTTATGGGAGTTCCGAATTCTGAGACATAGAGGCGTTGGAGGCAACCTTGGAGTCCGTACCAAGTATCGATTAGAATTGAGGTAATATTTATGTTGTCAAATTTGAACTAATGTTAATAAGTTGGGCTAAATTAGAATAGAAGTGGGCTTGTTGATGATTGGGCCCTTGGGAAAATAATAGAAAAGTTGGGGTAATATAGAATGTTGGGCCAAGCCCATGTGTTAAGCCTAAAACATAAGACCCAACCAAGTATAAATATCTCCTTCTTCTTCCACATCATCCAAAAACTCTAAAAATTTACCTATTTTTCTCCCATCTTCAGCGCCCCTTTTTGCCACTCTCACCATTTCTCTTGTTTGATTTACTTTTCCTCTCCCTCTCTACATCCTAGTCGGTCTTTCTTGCAAAACTAAGGAGGCATTCTTAAGTTTTGATATCAAGTGGACTAAAGGAAAGAGCTAGAAATTAAGAGGTAAGGATCAATAGTGAGGGTTTATCTATTAAAGTTAGATCCTTGATGTTATGATAAAAATGGTTTAGAGATGTATAGATTTAGTGAAAGATAGTTGAGATTTATAGTATAGTAGGAACTCTAGAGGAGAAAAGTTAGGGTTTGGGTTATTCTTTTAATAGAAACTACATGTATGTATTTCTTTACCTAAATTCAGAAACTAAAGTTAAAGAGAAAGGAAAAGAAGTTGCTTAAGCTAAGAGGAAGCTCATTATCTAAGGTTTGATGCTTTAACTTAGTTTTTCTTCAAGTTGATTTTGAATTTCTTTACATATTTGAATGTTTGAGTTGTTATTTGGAATTTGAAATGAAAATTTATGATTTATTGTGTTTAAGCTTTGATTTGAGTCTTATAAAAGGTAAAAAATGCTTTAGAATGATTTTCAAAGTTTGAGTATTTAATTTATGAGTTATTGATGTTGAGAAAGTTGATTTTCGAAACTGCAGTTTGCTTTTTATCAGATAGTCGCACCCGTGACCCATCAGTCATACGCGCGACTACTCTCGTCAACAGTGTAGCGTCCGCGATCTACTTGTCGCACCCTCGCTATTGACAAGTTTGTTGATGTCTCGCCTGTGACCCCCTGAGCGCGCCCGAGAATAAAACATGATTTGAGTGATAAAGTTCCAATAGAGGTCGGAATGTTCGAGACACTTTTGTCTCGTGCACGCCATCCTTGCTGGGGTTTTGTCACACCCGTGACCAACGGGTCTCGCTCGCGACATCAACAGCAGTTTTTAGAATAACTGATATTTCAATCAAAGTGAGTTTTGGCTATGTTTCAAATGACGTATTTTCTTGGATAAAAGCATGATTGAGAATGATAATATACATGAGATGTTTTGAGTATGGAAAATGAAAGAATGTGAATTGAAGGAATATGATGATTAATGATTGAACTTGTTTATAATGTTCAATATTTCTTTTAAGCTCATGTGGCTCGCTTTAGAACGTTAGTGATAAGAATACGATGCATTGTAGGGTTAAAACCGCGGAAATGATATGATATGAAAATGATACATGATATGATATACAAAACCATATTGGCATTATAGTCTATAAATGGCTATACGGAATACGTGTTGGATACGGATAAGAATGAGAAAATAACTTATGGTATCGGTGTATTAGTTTATAAATGGCTATACGGGATACGCATAGGGCCCCGATTCTTATCGTCGAATTCTTCTGATTGCCACTAGAGCTAAAATATGATTTGAATGAATATTTGCTGTTACTAAAACGTGTTTACTTGTTTTTATTTCAAATGCTTGTTATGTTTTACTTAAGCGTTTTCGGATGTTTTTTTGTAAATATTTTATTTCAACTTCGGTTAAAGCATCCACTGAGCAATAGTTTGCTCAGCAAGTTTACTTGTTAAAATCGTAGGTTTAAGTAGTAGCAGAGCCTGTCAAATCAGCACAGCAGGCATATTCTTTTGGTATAGTTTTTGCTATTTTGAAATGTTTAGATCCGGCATGAACGTAAATCATTTAGGGATGATATTGGCTATGTAAATATATTCTTTTGGATATTGAAATATTTGTATTTATGTGAATCGCATGTAATAGTGGAAACTAGTTAAAAGTGATGTGGTTGTATTATTTTATGAATGGAAAGTATATTAGGGTTGGCCAACTCGAAAACCAAGAAAAAAGTAACGCTTCTTCTAGACTCATTCGTGGATTTAGAAGGGGAGTTACACATGTAGCCCTCTTATAGGTCTACTTCGGTAAGCTTATAAAGGGTGTTACATTGACCGATACTCAGCCTTCATAGAAGATTTTGAGACTCTTTCTTGCTTCTTACGTTTCCAAGAGATTGGAGAATTGCCCAAAAACACACACCATCCTGTTGTAGATCGCCGGGTATCAACACACCTAGCATAGTCTGCATCAACATATGCTTTAAGAATAAGAGAGGACTTGGAAGAAAAAAAATCCCACGATCACATGTACCCTTTAGGTAGTGAAGAATGCGATGGAGAGTAGAAATATGTGGCCTTTTATGTTAAGAAACAAACTGACTAACAACTTGGACTACAAAGGAAATGTTCGGTCATGTGTTAGTGAGATAAATAAGACTTCTTGTCACATCCTGACTGTCGAAAAGAAAACGTGTCGGAGTGGTAGAGGTGACACTTAGGTAGTAAAATTTAAAACACTGACTCAAGGACTTAAGTGTTATTTTAAGTTATAAATGGGTGTTTAATAATAATAATAATAATAATAATAATTTTAAAAAATGAAAAAACAGGAGAAGAACACGTAAAAGGGGTATGAAAATGGACAAATGGAAGTTGTGAAATTAAAGTTGTGGGCAGCAAGAAAATGTGGGGTATAAAAATGGAGTAAACAGTGGAAGCAGAAGGAGGAAATAAAAAACGAAGAAGGAAAAGGGGAAAAAAATTTAAAATACCAACTTTCAATTTCTCTATTAATTTTGAAAACTAATACCGAAAATCGAACCCTGAGATCAATTAAAACAAGTTCAATGTAAAAAACTTGCCGACCAATTGCCGGAAGGCTTTGTTTCAGCTGGACTACCCATCAAAAAATTGGGTAACCCGAGAGGTTCAAGAGCTTTTTCGAGAAGTTCCAGTTACAGTCCGTTGACTCTGAGATTAGAGTAAGGCCGGCGACATCGAGAGGAAGAGATCGGTGCCTGCCTTACCGCCTGTCGTCGCCGGAGTTGCAAGTGGGCCTCGGGGTCAAGTCAGGTCTGGAAACCTGAGTTGCAGGACCTGTCGGGTGAAGAAAAAGCTTGAAACGCACGAAAGGGCATGCGTTTTGTCCAAAATGACACTATTTTAGGAGCCGAATATCAGCCCAGGCGATTAAAGTTTTGATTAATTGCAGCGTGACCCTTGGCTTTTCAACGTTACCCTTCCTTATTGCTAGGTAACCCTGAACTTAAGTTAGGTCTTTAATTAGGTCCAGCAGCATATTTTAATTACTAAATTAAGTTTATTTAGAGATTTTAATTAATTAGAGGCCCAAATTAATTTATATAAAGTTACTAAAAATATTTCAAATATTTTAAAAATTATTTTTAGGGTCTGAATTAAAGGAAAGAGAGGAGGAATTAGGGATTTACGGAGAATTAGCTATTAGCAACTTAAATCAGGTATGGTATTTTATTTATTTGATTGCGTTTAAAACTTGGACGTGTGTCCGAGTTATATTTTTAAATTTTATTAATTTAGATGCTTGTGTTATTTTTATTGATTATGGTGGGATATTATTGCATTAAAGCATTTATTAGTTAGCAAATAATAAATTGAATTATAATAAACGTGAAATTAGTGAAAAAAGTCGAAACTAAATCATAAATTATTAAGTTTAAATACAAGCTCTATTTAGCATCGGGTCAGAGCTAGTAATGGTAGGAGTATGATATCATACTGTTGGTCCCGTGGCAACTAAGAGAGGAGTGAATTAGTGGCCTTCTAAAATTCTTAAGCGGAAATTAGGTGGTTTGAATTGAAGGAATTTATAGTGGTTCGGCTATAATCTCGAGCCTACATCCACTTCTCCAATCCTTGAAAGGAATTGGGTTCCACTAACACCAATGGAAATACAATGAGGTTTTAGGAAGTTAACCTCAAACTTAGAGTTTATAGCTGACTCCAAACTTAACAGAAAATTACACAAGAAATGAGTTTAAAGCTAACTCACAACTATTACAACAAGTGTTGGATTTAAGGATTACCCAACAAACACAAATAATAGAGATTAATTTGAATGAAAGAGTATAGAGATTTGAAGTAGTAGGTGCAGCAGTAGTATGTTAACTCTACTGATACAAAATGGTGGTATTTATAGAAGAATTCTGAATCTTAGTCGTTAAGAGTGTCTTGGACAGATCAAGTTGTCTGAACTCCAGCTGGGTCACGACCGAGACTCTATAGTTCCGACCGAGACTCTTTAAAAGTTGAGACAACGGCTACAAAAGATTCTTTGCTCACCCGACAGCATATTCTCGCGTGCCCAATAGTTGAATGACTTTTGTCAGAGTCGCGACCGAGACTTCAGTGTCGCGACCGAGACTTGACAAGCTGGCATTAACGAATCTTTTACTTTTTAAAAGTTGACCAATGGGTGTCTGACATTTGTCGAGTCTCGACCGAGACATGTAAGTTGCGACCGAGACTTGCCACGTAGATTATCAACGGCTCTTTTTAATTTGAAGGTTGCAGGCGAGACTTAGAGTTTCGACTTGAGTGAGACTTGAGAGTCGCGACCGAGACTATTTGATAGCGGGCGCGACTTCTGTGTTGAAGCAGATTCTCGAGCGAGACTTGGGCGAGACTCCTGAGTCTCAATACTTCCAGGGCCTTTGAGAAATTTTCTAAAAGTTGAGTCGCAACCGAGGCTACCATGGTAGCGGGCGCGACTGAGGTGCTGGGGTCGATTCTCGGGCGAGACTTGGTCGAGATTAATGTGTCTCGATAGTTCCAGCGGCTGATGAAAATTTTGGACTACTTTCATGGTTGAGTCGCGGGCGCGACTAATGGTTCGCGGTCACGACTATTCTGCAGCATTTCAAACTTGCTGATTTTCTTATTTGTTTCAACTTAACTTGCTTTGATATAAGGAATATTCACTGTATACACATAGATACACTTGAAACAACATCAATAGCTTCACAATTTCAAGTATAGGTTAGTCAAGTAATCAAAACAAGAGATTTTGAAACTAAGACACAACACATACTAGCAGCTGCGCATTTAAGGGTGGATGCCCATATACTTATAATGAAGTGTGGATGCCCATATTTATATATTAAAGGGTGGATACCCAAAATATTTAGGGACCGATGTCCAATTTGTCTTACCCTTATTAGTCTATCGAAATACTATGTAGAGCGAAAATAGTACTAATGAATAAATAATAATAAATCTGTGATTAGAAGTTCGATGAATACATAAAGGAAAGCCAGACAGAAAAAAAAAGAAGAGAATGACTAATCAGGAAATAAATTATTATACTAGCAAATAATATTTGTTGTGAATAAATGGTTTTGAGTTTCTTCTACTTGTTTTAGATTTGTGTCAAATAAATAAAGTACCAACTGGGCAAAAATGTTCAACGAGTTATGTGTTGTAACTCGCAAGTTAAGGAGTGGATCAACAGAAGCTAGAAGATTTGCTGTTCATCATCAGAAGTCTAGCAAGAGATCGAATTTTTGGGTTTTGATATTTTGTAGTATTTTATTTGCATATGCTATTAGTTTGGCATGTATATAGTCAAAATTTTGAGAATATTATGTAGATTAAGCGGTTGGCCCACGAACGCCATAAGTAAGATAGTGTTACATAAATAAATATTCATTTTAAATTAGTCATTATATCTATTGGTGCGTGACATTCTTTCGTGGCTTTCTGTAAGCCGGGATGGAGTGTTACACTTCCCACTAAGCTGCGATACAAAGTAGGATCTGTGAGATCGGTACCATCATCACGTTTTAACTTCAAATTTTGTTCCATCAGAGTTGAACAAATTTTTTGATCAGTGAGATTGGCTAGCTTAAGTTGGTTCGCAATATACTTTCGTTGAGTTAAAAGGATGCCATTAGAAGTATATGATACTTCTAATCCAAGAAAGTATGTAAGTGTTCCAAGATCTTTCATGTGAAATGAGTTTGTGAGAAATTGCTTTAATTTTGTGATGCCTTGATTGCTACCTGTGATAACCATATCACCAACATAAAGAAGTAACATTATAATCCCACCATGAGAATTACAAATGAAAAGTGAGTGATCAGAAGAACTTTGTTGAAAAATTGGGCAGATAGTGGACTGAAATTTCTCAAACCAAGCACAAGGGGACTGCTTAAGGTCGTAAATAGATTTTTGAAGTTTACAAACCTTATTAGGATCAGCAAGAGAATATCCAGGAGGGCACCACATATAAACTATTTCCTTTAGGTTGTGATGAAGGAAAGCATTTTTTACATCTATTTGATATAGCGGCCATTGCTTGGAGGAGGCTATAGCAAGTAGAGTGCGAACAGTTGTTATTTTTACCACAGGAGCAAAAGTTTCTTCATAGTCGATCCCATATTCTTGCTTATATCCTTATGCCACCAAACGAACTTTGTAGCGATCAAGAGTACCATCTGGTTTCACTTTAACTGTATAAACCCATTTGCTACCAATCACAAACATATCAGGTGAACGGGAAACTAAATCCCAAGTATGATTCTCCTCTAATGCTTGAAGTTCTTCTTCCATTGCTTTTCTCCAACATTTTTATTCTATTTCCTGGTTATAAGTAGAAGGAATCTGGATAGAGTTTAAATTGGTAAAGAATGAATAAAATGGAGTATACCTATTTAGCTTATTTTTGTGCTAGTTTTTAGTATTAATTATATTTGTTTATGAGTCATTGTCAATTTGTTTTGGGTTATCTTGAGTATGTTTGTTAGTGTTTTCAGTATATTAAGTGTTTCTAAAGTGATTGGTATAAAAACAAAGAAATTGGAGAATAAATCACAATATTTGGTGAAAGAAATGCATTAAGCCATACAAGCAGCTCCACAGGCAAGCCACGACCGTGTAAATTTTAGAAGACGTTGGACCAATTCATTTAATTCAAGAATTCACACCAATTGAAGAAGCCCATTTGTAAGGAAGACCCAAGACCTTTCAGAAAGCAGTACACGTTCTTTTCATATATTCTTTCAATTAAGAAGAAACCTTCAATCGTGGAAATCAAATACTGACCAAATTCAGCTGGAAAAAGGGGCAAACGTGGAAGGTTCTACCATTCATTATCAGAAAGATCGGGTTTTATGGAGGCACTAATTTCAATTGTGGAGATCATAGAGAATGAGGAAGTAACAAACAACAGAGTGTTTGTGCTCTAAAAGATGTCCCTGCAACAGTACATATTCCTTTTGACAATAAAGAAGTGCATGATGATGTCAATGCTGAACAAGAAAATAGCGGTCCAGTAGATGTTGGTACTGATCAAGCAGAGGAAATTCCTGAATAGGGGGAGCCTTCACCCCAAGGCACTACAGAAAATGCTCATGTTCAGCGATCTATGCGAGGTTTAGTTCCACAAAGACAATACTCGCCATCTGAATGGATCCTTTTTACCTGCGAGGGGGAGCCAGAGAGCTTTCAAGAAGCTCAATCTCATAAAGATAAAACACACTGGTGGAAGGCCATGGAAGATGAGATGAATTCCCTATAGAAGAATCAAACATATGACTTGGTGAAACTTCCTAATGGAAAAAAAGATTTGAAGAACAAATGGGTTTTCAAACTAAAAAAAGATGGAAAGGGAAATATTGTGAAGTATAAAGCAAGACTTGTGGTCAAAGGGTTCCAACAAAAACAAGGAATTGACTTTGATGAGATATTTTCCCCGGTTGTGAAGATGATGTTGATTCAAGTTGTACTCGGGTTGGTTGCCAGTCTGAATCTTGAACTTGAGCAAATGGATGTGAAAACGGCATTTCTCAATGGTGATTTGGAGGAAGAAATATACATGGAGCAACCTAAAGGTTTCGAAGTACCAAAGAAAGAGCATCTTGTGTGCAGGTTAAAAAAGAGCCTCTACGGCCTCAAGCAAGCCCCAAGACAATGGTATAAAAAGTTCGACTCTTTTATGGAGAAACATCAATACAAGAGAATAACTGCAGACCATTGTGTGTACTTGAAGAAGTTTCCAAATGGAAAATTTATCATCCTTTTGCTCTATGTGGACGATATGCTGATAGTGGGCCAGGATGCAACCATGATCAACAACTTGAAGCAAGATTTGTCTAAGGCTTTTGATATGAAAGATTTAGGCCCATCTCAACAAATTTTGGGCATGAAAATTATTCGTGATCGACAGGCAATGAAGTTGTTCTTAACACAAGAAGAGTATGTTGAACACGTGATCAAAAGGTTCAACATGGAAAATGCTAAACCTGTTGGCATCCCATTGGCAAACCATTTCAAGTTGAGTAGAAAAGTTGTCCTTCTTCTAAACAGAAAAAGAAAAAAATGCAATATGTACCTTACTCTTCAGTAGTAGGAAGTCTGATATATGCAATGGTGTGTACAAGGCCTGATATTGCTCACGCGGTCGGTGTTGTGAGTAGATACTTATCAAATCCAGGTAAAGAACACTGGGAAGCTGTCAAATGGATACTATAGTATTTAAAGGGCACATCAAAACTATGTTTATGCTATGGGGGAGCAAAACCAATCTTGGAAGGTTACACAGATGCTAATATGGCAGGAGATCTTGATAGCAGAACGTCTACTTCAAGTAACATATTCACACTAGCAGGGGGAGCTGTCTCTTCGCAATCCAAGTTGCAGAAATGTGTAGCATTGTCTACGACAGAAGCCGAATACATCGCCCTAGCGGAAGCTGGAAAAGAGCTTAAATAGCTAAAGCGTTTTCTCCAAGAGTTGGGTTTTTCACAACAGGAGTACATCATTCATTGTGATAGTAAGAGTGCTATGGATCTTAGCAAAAATTCTATGTATTATTCTCGTACAAAACAAAAATGCTGCGGACATGTTAACTAAAGTGGTGACACATAAGAAACACAAGTTGTGTATAAGCATTTTCGGAATGAGAGAATTATGGAAGAAGCTGGAGGGGGAGATTTGTAAATATCCAGATTCTTCCAACCACTATCAAAGAAAGTCTCCATCTTTACCAACTATCATCATGAAGTCAAATGGTCAAAAGATAGTCACCAACGTTGCCATCATGAACTCAAATGAAAGTCTAACAAAGTCACCATCCTTGTCTACCAAGTTGACAGAAGAAAGATGCTATTCACACTCACCTTTTGCCCTATAAATAGAGGCCATTTCTAGAGTTTGTATCACAGAGAAAAATAGAGAGAAAAGAGTGGGGTTTTTGTAGAGAGAAAAACGTGAGGTTTGAAGAGGGTTGGTTTTTTGTAGTTGAGTGAGCTTGCCTCCTCCTGTAATTCTATTTGTATTGTTAATAGAAGAGTTTTCCAATCCTAACAGTTCTGCCTCAGGTGGAGTGGATGACATGCTAGTTGGTTGCCTTTGGCAGAATGATCATCTTGTCACTGTTTCTCTTGGTGGCACAATTAATATCTTCTCTGCAAGCGATCTTGATAAAACTCCACGCCAAATATCTGGACATATGAAAAACGTTACATCATTAGCTGTTCTTAAAAATGTCCCAAAAACTATTCTGTCCAGTAGTTATGATGGAATGATAATTAAATGGATTCAAGGGACAGGTTACAGCTCAAAATTACAGAGGAAAGAGAATGCTCAAATCAAATGTTTAGCTGCTGCTGAAGAAGAAATTGTCACATCCGGATTTGATAATAAGGTGGCTAACATGCCTGAATGCTTCTGTTTGATTTTCAAATAGCTATATTTACTTCTCATGTCCCTTTTTCTAATCAATAGCTGTATAAAAAAAAATAGCAAAAGAAGTTGCCTATGTTATGATCTGAGGCTCCTTTAGTGATCAAAGTACCATAAAGAAATTTTCATGGAGGAACTATTTAAAGAATCTTTAAAGCATATTTGTGAGATTTTACTTCTCATGTTTGTTATTGTTGAAGTGTAACATGTCTTTGTAATCAAACCCAAACAAATTTCCTCACTTTTAAATTGGAGGTTCGCTGGTGGATCTTACAAAACATGGCGATTTAATTACTTACTCCAGTATTGTTTATATGTTTTATCTTGTATAAAAACATCAATATTTATGCTTCCCATACCTTCCTTTTTTTTCTCAATTGCTCCGCTCTTTGGATGTAAAGCTTTCCTTTCTTCATTCTCTTGATTACAGATTTGGAGAGTTCGTTTTTTGGGCGATCAGTGTGGTGATGCTGATTCCATTGACCTTGGTAGTCAACCAAAAGACTTGTGTCTTGCCCATCTCTATCCTGAGCTGGCATTGGTCACAATTGATTCAGGTGTTGTTATGCTACGTGGTACAAAAGTTGTGTCAACCATCAATCTGGGTTTTGCTGTAACCACTTCTGCTATTTCACCTGATGGAACTGAAGCAATTATAGGTGGGCAAGATGGCAAATTGCATATATATTCTATTACAGGTGATACACTCAATGAAGAAGCAGTCCTTGAGAAGCATCGAGGTGCTGTAAGTGCTATACGCTACTCTCCAGATGTTTCAATGTTTGCATCTGGTGATGCAAATAGAGAAGCTGTTGTTTGGGATCGTGTCTCTCGTGAGGTACCTTGTTCATCCCTTTCTCAATTTCATTTGATGAGATTGTCAAGTTGTACCTATTCTTCTTAGATTCAAGTATTGACAGAAGTTGCAAATAATAAAACTTGTATTAGTTGAATATATGTGATCTTAATAACCTTACGTCATTCCTATATTTTGAATTATACTTTATATGTAGCAGTGACTTTTATTTTGTCATTTTGGTTCTGAGTTGTACTGATTTAGTATGTGATGAGGTCTTCAATTTTTTTTTTTTTTTAGTAGTTTGCTTGTAAATTGCAACTAGGTTTCTTAAAAGAAATTGGAATATGAATTGAACAACATAATCTCTTAATTTTGTTGATTTGCATGATTTGGAGAAAGCACTGAATGGAAAGGACAATGTTTACATGCATGAAATTATTTTTATGCTGTTTTATTTAAACAAATTTGGCGGGCTTGTCCGTTCCCCCCCACACTTGGGTGTTACGGGAATCCTTGATGAGATTAATTTCTGAATTGTTCATGAACCTGTGAATTGACCCTGCTAATAGCATAGTGTTTTCCTTTGGTGATATGTTTAATATTAGAAATTAGAATAGCCATAGTAGGTTTGGTTAAGATTATGAGTAGTTGGACCAAGTTAAGCTGGGAACTGCGTGGTCATAAAGCAGTTTACCAGCGGTTTGCCTTATTTGCAACCCCAGTTCCTGCTGTAGTGTTGTTACCTTCTTCAATCCAGCAGGATAAATCTGTTCCTGAAAGGGTTTCAACCACAATTTCAGAACAGTTTCTCATGGCTCCCAGCCCTCAAGCTACAAAACTAAAGATTTTTTATGTAATCTATTTGTCCAATTCCTGAAGTGTGTACTTTTGTTTAAGTCCCTATACTGAACTTATATCTTCAAGGTTAATCCAATACAAAAGTAACGACAGATTTAGTTCTTAAAATTTAAAGAACATAGGCTATGGTAGCAATGTTTAATTAACTTGGTTGAATAAGTTAGTGGAGAGATGAGCCTGGTATATGAAGTTCTTTTTCCTTGTTCTGTAGATTAAATTAATCTGTTTACCAATCGATTATGCTTTTGCATTGTCATTTAAAGGTAAATATCAAATTATTTCAAATTCTCCTTCACATCTTTTTACTTAAATACGTTGAATTATTTTTATTTTAGTATGCTTGTTTGGTTTGCAGTTTCATTAGAGCTGATATAGCTGACCCAACTGGTTTCAGACCAAGGTTTAGGTTGTTACGGTGGTTGTAGATCTCTACCCTTCTTTTGTTTTTTGTTATCAAGGACATACGAGGAATTTGAGTTTTTTCTTTTTGGTGTCTGGTAGTTCAATATTTTAAAATATCTATATGAATCATATGCTGGACTTTCAAATTTGGGATTGCTATATTTACAACTTTAGAAGTGTTTTGAATTATATTACACTAACAAATACATACTTCATGAAGAAATATATCTTAAATATTTATGCGAGAAGCTTGCTTGGCTTTCCTACATTATTACTTACGTTTGATCTGATTCCTTTCAGGTAAAGCTTAAGAACATGCTATACCATACAGCCCGCATAAACTGCCTCGCTTGGTCCCCTGATAGCAGCATGATTGCTACTGGATCGCTTGACACTTGTGTTATAATATATGAAATTGACAAGCCAGCATCTAACCGGGTGACCATAAAGGGGGCTCACTTGGGTGGGGTATATGGATTAGCTTTCACTGATGAGCTAAGTGTGGTAAGCTCAGGCGAGGATGCCTGTGTCCGTGTTTGGAGATTAAGTCCACAATGATGCAAGCTTCCCAAAAAATTTGGTGAAAAAGGTCAGATTATTTGAGGTTCCGTCTGTTATCCAGTTTGTTTAAAATCACATTGACGAGACTAGAGAGTTTGAAGACCAGGTACATTTGTCGAAATACTTTGCCCCTTTGTTGTTATCATTTTATATTGGAATTAGCCAACTAGAAACAACATTCCTTCTTATGCCTTGGAATTGATACATCTATTTTCCACTGGGCCGGTGACTGCAGTAAGCTAATTTCTGTTGTATTTTCTGGGTTTTCCACATTCTTCGCCTTTGTTCAATGGGAGGTTGCAGAAGTTTTAGTTTGATCTTGAAACCCATTGCAAAGAACCAATATTTTGCAAAAATAAACGTGGTCGACTCGTGAAGTGCAATGTTATAGGAAAGATAAAAGGGTTTGGTTTCTGGTTTCTACAAGGATTGTTAAACACTAGCATATGGCTCCATTTTTTGTTCATTGAGATTGTGCTAGTGGGTGCTGTTGTGTGCATTTCTGTTGTTTGTTTATGAATTGAGGTTGGTTTGCTGCTTGTAGATTTTGTTATAGTGTGGTTGGTTTGGTTTGGTTTCCATTTTCAGGTGGAATGTTAGTGTATTATAAACGTCACAGATTTATGAAAAATAGACAATTATTTATTTATGGATGAAAGAAGGGTATACTTTTTTTTTTTTGGGGTTCTCTCAGAAAAGAAGGGTCAACATGGAGTGTAATAGCTAGTGGATGTTGGGCCAAATTGGCTCTATTTTTCACTCTTTATGAAATAGTAGTACTTTAATCTGGTAAGTTTAACCCAAAAAAAAAGAACGTGTAAAATAACAATTTCTTTTGTAAAATACTTGTAAAAATAAAACGTGTGAGGCTGTTACTCGAAGACTGTATGTGTAGGAAGCTGTTGTCAAACATTCTGGTATATCTATTATCCAATGGATTCGGGAAAGCTCGTGAAGTTGATCATGGATCTTCATGGTGTGTCTGTTTCGGATAATAGAGGAATGCAAGCCACGTGGTTTAAGTAGCGGCAAATTCTACAAATTTCCATTGATAAAAAATCATTAACCACGTAACATCAACGTGTCACTCTCTTACTCTTTTACATGCCACCTATAATCATCCCAATCCCCAAACCCAATCCAGTATTTATAGCAAAGCCACAAGTAACAAAATAAACCAGCTCAAAACTTATTAACACCGAGAAATGGCAGAAACGAAAGGAAGCAGCGTATTTTCCTGCACCGACAGGTGCGGCTGCCCCGTCCCATGCCCCGGCGGCACAGCATGCAGATGCACAACCGTAAGTGAGACGGCGAGTGGTGGTGGTGGTGGCAGCGGAGGAAATGAACACAACCGGTGCTCTTGCGGCGAGCACTGCGGATGCAATCCCTGCACATGTCCAAAGGGTAGAGAAACCACTGGGACTGGTAAGGTTAATTGCAAGTGTGGTGCTGGTTGTACTTGTGCTACTTGTACCTCATGAAATAACACCGTTTAGGTTGTCTCGTCACGTCTCGCCTCATCTCTCTGTAATGTATATATATCATCATATAATAAAAGGAGTGTTTTCTTGGTTGGTTGGTTTGTGTAACAATTTTATAAATAATTTTAAGGTTTTTATATGCTATTTTTAGTATCCGTAACGTTTTTTGTTGATGTAAATTTTTAGTGTACTAATATTTTTTGATTTCTAATAAAAATTGATCTTCCTATTGTAAGTGTGTTTCAAAATATTTTTTAGCCAGTTGACAAGTATTTTATAATCAGTATACCTTCACCTATGATACGTGTGATTGAGAGGCTTGGCTTCTATTGCTTGAAGAATTTCACTCTTCTTTCAATTAGTCTCTAATTTCGAGTGTAATTTGGAAGTGAACTTTATAATAAAGGCCATTTTTGCGTAGAAAAGTTGAAAACCAGAAAAAATTGATGGAACATGCAAAATTGGGGATGAAAGTCTTCATTGGTTCCAATTTGAAAAGTTGATTCCGCCGTCGAGCATCGGATGTTTCATATGATTTGCCGTTCTTCATGATTTGAGGATCATATTCCTCTTTTCTGCTGGTAATAGAATTCAAGGCTTTCAATTGGATTTGATTATTAAGTAATAATGAAAATGATAATCATAGAGATTTGAACTTATGTTTTTGTTGGATTAATTCAAAAATAGTTGACTAAGTTTTTTATGAATATTTTTTATTATGATTTGATCTGATTTTAGTACAGATTTTTATGCTAGTCCTATTTTTGGTATAAAATCTGATTCTTTAGATTATTTTTTGTTGCTTTGTAAGTCTATAAATTGGGCACTTCAAGTTCATAATTTATATGAGATATGAGTTTTGTTTCATTTTATTTTCTTTTCATTCCTGTTCTAAAAATTCAACATGGTATCAGAGCTCCAATGGTCTTAAAGGGCCTGCGGTTGTTTCCTTGATGAAAAAAAAAATCTTTCCTTGATGAAAAAAAAAAATCTTTCTTTTGAAAAACAAAATGTTTGTTTTGTGGCAGCATGAATTGAAGCGCCTATAAACTCTTCAGTTAAAAACAAAGAAAACTACATCCATAGTTACAATCATAACCCTATATCTACAACCACATCCATAGCTACAACCACCACAAATACATCTACAATCACAATTACAACTACAACAACAACTACAACTACAACTACGAAGACAACCATAACCCTATGACCATAACCACAAATACAAGAACAACCTTGCCAACATATCCTAAATTGTTTGATGCTTATTCTTTGATGGACCTTCATGTCCTTAAACTGAAAATGAAAAACGAAA
>CATIWJ010040088.1:0-11578 GCA_949640765.1 Croton laevigatus | reverse complement strand
TACCTCCGTTTTCATGATATGTTTACATTTTCGTTTTTGGGTGTTTTTTTGAGTTGTTTACATTTCCATTTATAGTAAGTTTTGTAATTATTTATTATTATTTTTTTATTGGTATTAGTGAAAAAGTAAGTTTTTTAAAGGATTAGTAATTGTTTATTATTATTTCTGTATTAATATTGGTGAAAAGTGGGTTTGTATTAGTATTGGTGAAATAGTGAATGTAAAGATATGAGAAAAACGGAGGTAGTACAATTCAATTCTCTAAAATACCAAAGAGTTACCAATCAAAACATGTCATTGTATATTTTAAAAAGGTAGTAGAATGTAAAATTCAATTTCTTCTTATCACACATATTTGTACTAATTTAATACAAATTATTTTAAAAGAACCAATTTAGAACATATTGTTCGAAATATCTATGGTAAAATTTTTTTTTGAACATATTATTCAAGGGGAGGGTCCATTTATAAACAAAGCCAAGCAGTTGAATCAGCAGGTACGTTCCTTATTAATGCAAACATGTCATCAACGGGCTTTCTCTAAGCCTTTCTTTAAATCATGAAGCTTTGGGCTGCAGTTAGTTCATATATTCTAGAAATTTATTTCATATAATTTGTTTAATGATGTTTCAACCTCCCTATCTAAATCTAACCACCCACTCCACCGGAAATAACTACTTATTTCCACCATAAGTTAAAACTACCTCCAATTTGTTTAATTGTTTACTTTTCTGTTATTGGCAAATTTTTTCAATTGTTTACGTTTCTTTTTTGTGTAAGTATGTTTAATTGTTTATTATTATTTCTATATTGGTATTGGTAAAAAAGTAAGTGTTGTAAATGGTTGATAATTATTTATTATTATTTTGTATTGATATTAGTGAAAAGTAGGGTTGTATTGGTATTTGTGTTTTTAAGATGTAAAGAAATGAAAAAATTGGAGGTAATACTTATTTATACTTTTTGAACAAAATGAACTCCTTATTTATACTCTGTCCATCGATAAATTTAAAAGTAATACTAGTTGTCTCAAATTGAGATATCTTAAATAAAAATAATCAAGGAAAGTTAAAAAATTAATTAAAATATTTATTAATTAATAACTATTTATTAATAAATATCCTTATTTGAGATATCTCAGGTTAAGACAAATATATTTATTATATACATAAAAACACTATTTTATCTATATTCATTTATCTACACATCAAATAAAAAAAAAAAATTAAACTGCAGAACATATATATTTTTAACTTTTATTGATGGGTTCATTAATTTCGAATTGATTTTGATGATGTTTTTGTTTAAATTATTGTTACTGCTGGGAAATTTTTCCTTTGAAGATATATTCATATGGTAAAATTGATGACTTTTTTTAAGATTTTGTTTTCTCGAAGAAAAGAGTGAATCTTGTGTAAGTGGTTTTATTTTTTATTTCTATTTTGGAAATTTTATACTTCTGGAAGTTCAATTTTTTTTTTTTAAATGTACAGTTTTGATCACTTGATTTCCAGAATTTGGTTTTTTGGGTTTGTGATATTGCTGAATTTTAAGTAATTCCGATTGTATTTTGTTCAACTTAATTATTATCAACATTTTCTGGGTTTTTGATATTTTTGTATCATACTAGTATTTAATTAAAAACAATTGTAAAGATTAACGATTTTGTCTCTGTAGTGGTAGTACAATTTCTATGGCCTCATCTTCTCTGCATAATTGATGCATTTTTTCAAGACAAGTGTTCCTGATGTTTATGCTGATGGAGATGTTGGGTACTTTCCCTTTGAAATCGTACAAAGAGTTGTGAAGAGTAGAACACGTGCCATGCTGTATGGAAGTGAAAGTTGCGCTCTATCGGACTAATATCTTCGTAAAATGAATTTGGCAGAGATGAGAATGCTAAGATAGATGTCTGACCATATAATGTTGGACAAAATTAAAAATACCCATATTCGAGAGAAAATACACGTAGCAGATGTTAGTGATAAAGTAAAGGAAGATAGATTTCGATGGTATGGACATATTTTACAGATGCCTCCTCATGCGGCAGTTCGTAGGTGTGAGAACTTGATAGTCGAGGGGGTTAAGGGGGTTGAGGAAGACCTAAGACTACTTGGAAGGAAGTAATATCTAGAGATTTATGAGTCTTAGATATCGATACGGATTTGATTCATAACAGACTTGAATAGAGAAATAAAATCCATATGGAGAGGTTAACCGTTAGAGGATCCATACAGCCGATCCCAACTTTGTTTGGGACTAAGGCTTGTTGATGCTGCTGTTGTTGTATTAACATTTATAATTTTTAATATATCTTAGTTTGAGATATCTCAGACTAAGACAAACATACTTATTATAAATATAAATTTATTTTCTATTACAAATATAAGTTTACTTACCAATTTTACAAAATATTAATTATTATTTTTTATTTTTACCCTTACAATTAATGAAAATATAAATAGTAAGTACTATCGTCAACAATTCAATATTTCATTATTATTTAGATAAATTAATTATCCTTTTTATTTTTTTTAATATGAAAGCAGAAATAAGCTTTTATTTGGACAGTAGAGTAATTTTAATAATCTTTAATAAAACAAACAAGAAGTAATTAAATAATTTGAGTTATTTTTTATAATATGAAGGTTAAAAATAAAAAGGTGCACTTAAAATTTTCAAATCACTTGGATAAATGGATGAAATGCTTATATATGATCATTCTGATTTTGTCATTCCAAACAATCTCAAAGCTTATTTTCCGCAATTTCCCTTTTTTTTTTTTCTAATGTACTCTTTCGAAATAACCAATTTAGATTTTTAGGCACTAATTGAAAGAATAATTAATTAATTTTATGAAAAATTCATTAAAATAAACTAATATATAAAATAATGGCTATCTGATTGGATATCCTGTTTTTCACGGAGATATAAGGATATAGATGTCATCCTACATTTAACTTTCCCGAGGGCTCTGAACTGATACAGAGAATCATACTGGAACTAAAAAAGAACCGGTAAAATGAGAATTGCATAGAAACTAGAATCGAAAATTTTAATTTCAGGTGATGGTACTGGTTTCTTACCTATAACCGTACCGGAACCATACATTATTTGCACTAGTTCGATGATATAACAACTCTTTGCTATGTAATCCACACTATTAACTAGTCCGTTATATTCAAAATACATACAAATAATGAACATATATATATCAAACCATTACAAGAGATGGATATTGAACAAAGGCTTCTTGTTGCAAGCAAAATTTCCACATTTAGTTATTACAAATAGGACCATATATTAGTTTGTGTTTGACAAGTTAGCCTATGATCTGTACGCAGCACATCATTGGAAAAATAAAATTCCAGCTGGAAATAAATTGTTCACATGGACCCTTTTACGAACGTACTTTACATTTTGGCCAAAATGGTTACGTTTCTATGCTATCATATCAAAATCTAGCTGAGTTGAGCTGAGCTGTGCCCTTCTTTATGATTTCAATGTCTTCTTCTGGCTAGTGGTTAGATTGTCAAATGGTCAATGTTTCAACCCAAGAGGCTATTTTTATTATGAGTCTATTTTTTGTACTTTTGTATTGTTTCGTATTGACAAGCTTGCTTATTTAATTATTTTATTTGTAATGAAATATGTTTAATGATAGATGGTTGTAGCAAGATTCTCCCAAATATAGGGAAAATTTTAAAATAGAGAAGAATCTGATTGTTCTTTTTAGGATTGCAAGGCTGGCTATGGTAGAGATAGACAGGAAGCTGAGTACTTGGCAGATTTTTTGTGTTCATCAAATTGAAATAAGATACATCAGCCTCCAGAATCATTCAAATATTCACACAAATTGTGCTTTTAGAATTGGAATTTTTTTCCATTTGATTGATGTACTAGTGCGATAGAAATAGTTTACCTTAAAAAAATTAACATAGTTACAATGGAGGGGAACAGTGAAGATCCAACATCAACCTCATAAGAGAGTTTTACACA
This sequence comes from Croton laevigatus, assembly GCA_949640765.1. Classification (NCBI taxonomy): domain Eukaryota; kingdom Viridiplantae; phylum Streptophyta; class Magnoliopsida; order Malpighiales; family Euphorbiaceae; genus Croton; species Croton laevigatus. Next base: position 7,579 of record CATIWJ010040088.1, on the reverse strand, counting down.
TCTTTCTTATAAAAAAGTTAATGTATAAGAGTAATGGTGAGGATCAAACTTGAACCTATATTTCTTGATGGTATCGCCCCTATAGAGGTCAGTACCAGATGAGCTATAAGATCAGAAATCCCTGTATGGGCTAGGCGAAGGCCCAAGATCTGTATAAGCTCGATCAGATGGTTGAGGTCCGGAGGTCAACATACGATGGCTGACCTTGAAGACGCTTAGGTTGATACCTAGAGGTCATACAAGATATCGCCTCGAGGTCGGTTCAGGTCATGCTCCCGGTAATCATTACTTACAGTTTGAATAGGAGAACACGCAACTCATACTCTGACAAGCATGAGCTTCTAAATATGTATTACAGTTATCATTACGGAGAGTTAACATTTATCATCATCATTACAGGAGAGTTGTCATTACTGTCATCATTACAGGGAGTTAACGTGTAAACCACCCTTAAGAATCCTCTACTACAAATACCCTAAAGATCTACTATTCACGGATAATCTCTCTCTAAAATATTTCTAAGACTTCTACTCTTTTCTATTCTCCTTTTATATTGACTGATCCAGGTCTAACTTAGACATCGGAGTATTTGTTAAAGCAGCACCTTTGCTTATTCCTTTGTTTTCAGGATCGCCTCGCTCAGGCCTAACCGTTCGACCGTCTCAAGGTGAACCACAGCTCGAGTCCATTTCCCGTTTTTAGCTTTGGAAACATCATTTCTTATAAGTTTTATTTACAGTTAAATTATGAATATTTTACTTTTAGAGTACGTACACAATATCATTAAATAAGAAAATTCAGGGGCAAAAAAAATTTATGAGTTTATAGAGGCAACTTCCAAGTTCCAAGAGCTCTCCAGCTGAAACAGATCTTGCTGTCGATAGAATTCTAATTAGTTGATGACCAAAAAAACAGGGCTCAGTCACAGGATTCTACACAACAAAAGGAAATTGCTTACAGATAAATTCAATTCAGTCACTTCATAGATGTAGACTTGAGTTACAACAATTCTATATGGTTATTGCTATATATTTATATAAAATATATATATGTTTTTTTTTTTTTTTAATTTACAGCTCAAAGACACTTTAGGGAAGACATGAAGGGGACAGTAACCAGGCTGCCATAAATAACCTTCTCACAAAAAAAGGGGGAAAAAAAAAAGAAAAGAAAAGAATAAGAAAGAAAAGAAAAAATAATAGAAAAACAAAGGAATTAACTCCGCCAAAACCTACAGTTATATAGTCGTATATAGTTTGTATACAGAAGATACTGTAAATCTCACAAAAGTGGATGCCTGCCTCATTGGAAGGGGTGGGGGCAGCAACAACCATCAGCCTCCAGCCATAGCCATCAGGACATTCCTATGCTGTTATAATGCCAACTGCCAAACATAATTATATGTATGTAGTATCTCAATGGCTGCTTCTCACATTTGCATGCCTAAAACTCCATTTGCAAATTCAGCAGCTTCATTTGGTGGGTTATGTAATTTTTCTGTGTTAAATTTCGCCAAGCTTTTTAGCTTCCTCTTTACTAGATGAACGCTTATATCATCCATGCACGTCAGTTAGGTTGCTGCAGTAAATGTTTTAGCTTTTTTTCGTTAGAAACACAAATTAACTGCTCTGCAGAATTGATAAATAGAGAATAGAAAATTCGTCTGAACCATTAATTAGAAGCAAGCACAATGTAACTCCAACTTTAGACCAAACTCAAACAAAATAGGCAATCTAGGAATAACTCAAACTCACCTTAAGATCATTTGATATCCTAGTTCAGAAGACAGTCACACTTCCCATAAGCCCAAATGAAGCGACTGCTCAGATAATTCAGTAATATTCTTCATTGCGGCTCCCGTATTGAAGATCTTTCTAAAAATAAAAATAAAATTAATATGCATCAAAAGTTCGACAAAGCAATAGTCAAATTCTGCACCAAATCAATTTACCTAAAAAAAAAAAAAACATTTTAGTGAAAAAACTTCCAACAGCCACTACTATCAAATGGTATCCACCATTATACAAGCTATCCTACAGAAATTTAAATACTACGCAACTTCTGACAAATATATTTGGAATACAAAAAAAAAAAAAAAAAGGAACCCTCCAAAGTACCTACATTACAAATTTCAAGTTGAGGCAGAGTTACAACTAGCTTACAAACTCAGACAAGTTCATAAAATACACATCACACAATCAATCTATCTATCATTTGATTTTGGTTCAAAAGGTTTAACAAAGTTAACAGTTTTGAATGTACAGCTAACTTACACTATCAGTGCTAATTCAGGATCTGGTAGTTAATATAAGGAGTGTCCAAAGTAACCTGCAACAACCTGACCTATTTGGTAAGCATTTTATAAGCAGGTTTATTCTGTTTTTTTTCTATTTTAGTGTAAACATGACTTCTAATTGGTTTGGTGCAGGCGAGTTTGAACAGCCCTACTTAACATGTGCATTTAATGCTTAAAAAGGTGAGCAAAGCAGATAAAAAAAAAAAGGGAGGAAATAATAATTACTTTGTAAAGCCAGAGAAAATTAAGGCTGAACTTACCCGGGAATACAAATGCTCATCAAACATTGTAACCGCACATGGTCCTGATGAAGAAGCCCAACTACCTGGGGTTGTGTCATAACCAGGTTTGGGAGCTTCAAAACTTCCATTAACATGAAAATCCACAGGGCTTTCTTGCAAGTTCATCTCAGCTGCGGGTTGGAATTTTGCATCATTCAGCAAATTCAGATTGTATGGCAAGTAAGGATACTGCCCAGCCAACTGCAACCTCAGTGATGCAGTTCCACTCAATTCATTCAGAATACCACTCACACCATTTTCTTGACTGGAATTAGAAAGCTCTGAACTTTTTGCTGTGCCAAAGTAACCAGAATAACTCCCAAAGGAGGAACTTGCAGAACACTCGACATCCCTAAAGCAAGAAAAGGAATCCATTGTTTTGAGAATACATAACTAGGAAGCCTGTGTACAAAAGGATCATTAATGTAAAACAAATGTTATTTTTACTCTAAATTGCACCCAGTCTTATACTAAAATGATATAATAGGGGCCTTAATTCTAAGCTGGTTCCAATCAGATAAAAATTTATCCATTTCCTCAATTAAACTCAGTATAGAACTACATTTTCAGAACGATCTACAGATGCAAAATACTTTCTTTATGATACCCCTCTTGTCATCATAACTGAGCCTTTACTTCTATTTTCAATTTTACTCTCTCAATTATTCAATAGAAGACTACCTATCTTCTTCAGATGTGTGTATAGATCAAATGCTTCCGAGAAATTCATGTTTCATATCTCTCTTTCCACGTACGAGCATTGGTGGAGGTGGAACTTTTGCATTTTTTAAAAAATATCTTCACTAATATAAAAAATGACTTCTTCAATCGTATTATAATTTAACATTTGAAATAATCTAGCCTAAATAGTTAAATTTAATGTTGTTTCACTTCATCAGAATTTTCTGTGTCTAATAAATTCATTATAATCTTAAGAGTTTTTGTCTACTTATTTATGAACTATGTTTAATCGTTTGTCAGACATGTAGATTGGCAAATCATCTGTCAATATTGGTCTATCTGCTATCAAGAAAAGACTCCTAAGTTCTTGAAATTTTAGTGGGAAGCAATTGATGTCACATGTGATAATCCGTCTTTACCCACATGTTGTGAGTGTGATTAGAGCATGGACATAACAATTCATATTTATTTGCATATTTGAGCAACTATGCAAGTGATCTAGAAAAATCAGAGTAGCCAGTTGCCTCCCACAATACTTGAAGGATATAAATACTAGGAGAACTGAAATTAGAAGCTTTCCTCTAGAAGGTTCACCCACCTGTGGGGAAGTAGGTTCGGATCATCTGGTAACACAATCTGTTGATTGTCATTATTTGGAATCCATGGCATAGGTGGGAGCTGCTGCTCAGCACCCATTCTGAAATGTACATGCATCCCATTTTGAAACTGCAAGCAAGGCTAGTTTCAGATTGTATATTTCAGTGAAGATACAGAAGAAACCCATTTAAGTATAATGCCAGCCATTCTTTACCTGACTATTGCACTCTAGGGACATAAGCTGTTGTTTTCCCAAGTACTCCTGGGGAAAAGTCAAAATTGTTACAGAAAGTGTTAGCAGTAAAGAAAAGCCATAATAATCAAAGGCTAAAAGGATTTTAAGTCATTCAGTTTTCAACTGCTGGCAGCTAAGGGACTCAACTTCATTCAGAATTTTTGGACCGAACAGAAATTTCATTTAAGCTCTACATGCTCTTTCAACCTCAGGAGTCTGGTTGCACTGTTTTCTTCGATAATTTTCACACAAGAACTACCAATTTAATTTAAAAAATTGACTATATTTCAAATTATACATAGGTTTGAACCTTGACCTCCTTTCATCATTCAAATAGGTAAAAACTTTCCAGACTCAAAAATAAGTTATTTATCTTAACAATAACTCTAGATAACGTCACAAGTTATTAGATTCATGGATTTCTCAATTGCAGTTTCACCCGAATAAATGCTACCTTTCTATATTATAAGTGTCCTTACCTTATGAGCTCGAATTTGATTAAGTGATTCCCTAAGTGAATTTTCCAATTGACTCAGATGTTCAATGCTGTTAATCTTATCAGGATTACTCCAATAGCTGCAGAACCAAATTATCATAAAATTGAGGATGGTATCCCTATCAGTTAAGTGAAGGGACAAATCACAGCAGTAAAAGGATGGTTTTACAATCAAAGATTCACAGCTGTTCACCTCAGTCTCTTATGTGCTTCAGAAAGTTGATTTTGCAATAACCTTGATTGGTTTGATAAGTCCTGAGGAATCCAATTTCAAGTAACACTTGTCACCAGCTTAGCTATGCGAGAATAAGAAAGTTTAAGATACCACATTCACAGTGGAATTGTTGTATGAGTCCATACCTCTATTGTTTGAGAACTGAAACAAAAGAGGAAAAAAATGGAAAACAAGAAGGGTGTTAGTACACGTATTGCCCAAACTATTGTCAGCCTAAGAAGCTATGTAACTGTTGATTAGCACATACCTTGTGCCCAGAAATTCAGGTATGTTAACATCATGGTCCAACTTCTTAAAAGTTTTCTTTAGTCCCTAGACTCTCAAAAAGAAAACAAAAAGTCCTGTTAGCAAGAACTATGAAAAGAGTCACATTGATGCCAAGTGGTAAAAGAAAAGAAGCATATTAATATTAATGATGATAATGGGGATGGGCGCATAAGAAAGGACTTACTTCAAGGCTCTCTAACTTCCTGTTCCAATCAAATAAAAAAAAAGCCTGTCAAAATTCTGTTACTTATATCAACTCATATAAAAGGTAATCATAGAAAGGGTGCAAGGAAACTTCATTCTACCTTTTTGCCCTTTCTTGAGGTGTTAAATTAGCAAATTTTGCAATAACTTCTTCAATACTACACCAGTACAGAAAAGGGGAATGTTCAACAAATTATCAAATATTTACAAGGATAATGGCAATGGCAATGTCAATCTTGAAAAGAGATAAAAGTACCTATTCTTTCCTTTGCATATTGAGGGCTTTCCAGCTGGTGAGAACATGAGAAGGATAATGTCTATGTCACATAGAATAGACAACTCCTTAGCCTTCTTCATGATGCCATGTTTCCTTTTGCCATAGGTCGCTTGACGGCCATTTGTGTTCTCCAATTTCTTGATCTTTAGCTTAACCCTACCCATCCTGCACATTTAAAATCTAGATTTCACAATCACAAATGAATATCAATACATAAAGAGTCCTTACAAAACATTTTTCCAAATCCTAATTTCTAAAATTGAACACATATTTATTAGAAGGCATGGAAGTTAGCCCATCCATTAGAATCATCATAAGAGTATAAACAACTCGATATTAGACAAATTGAAACGATTTATCAAAATGTTAATATAAAAAGACCCGAATCCAGTGTCAATATCACGTATTGAAAGAGAAAATCAACCGAAAGGTGCATTGTTAATTTAGGATTCTTTTTTCCCCCAAAACAACAGAACAACAGACAAAAAAATGAAAAATAAACCCATTACAGATACTGGAGCAAAAACACATAAATCAAACAAATTGCAAGGATCAGAAGACAACCACATCAATCAAACAAATCAAAGACAACCCAGATTTAGATACAGATCGTCATTCTAAAAATTGGAAACAAAAGAAGGAAAAAAAATATCAAAATTGGCATATGAGAAATGAGGAAAGCAAAAATTTACCCAAATGAGCAAATCAAACGACGAGTTGAAAGAGCATAATTGAAAGGTATTAAATGTGGGTGGACAGGACGATCATTGAGCCGAAGAAAGAAGAAGAAAGAAGCACCTAAAGGGTAAGAGAGAGAAAGAAAGAGATTAGAGAGCGAGAAAGATGTGAGCTTACATATAGGGTTGCATGACACCACCGGGTGAGCGCCAAAAGCGGTCATGGGGAGAGCTTGAGAATCGGGATCGTCAGAATTTTGCTCCCAAAACCCATTCATTTTACCAAACTCCATTTCATTTCCTGCCTCTCATAAAACCTTTTCAGTTCGAGGTTTATCATTTCAAATCCCTACTCGCGTCGTCACTCAATTTTCCGTTAAAAAAGTTGGCACTTTGATATCATTTTACCGTTTTGTCCATCGTGGAGTTGTTTGCATAGGGTTGGAGATTATGTCAAATTTGTCTTTTCCTAACCTGAATAATAATATTTAAGGGATGAGAAAATATTTCACGATAAATACTACTCCCTCCGTTCCATTTATATGTCCAAATTTTTCTTTTTGGGTGTTCCATTTATTTGTCCAAATTTTCCAAAATGGTAAGTTTAAGGTGTAGTGGGAAGTGGCAAAAGTATAAATTGCCCTTGACAGTGATAGATTGTTGAATTAAATAATTGGTGGTTTTTGAGGTGTGGAATTAAATAATGGAAACTTTTTGGGTTAGTGGGATGCTTTTTGAGTTAGTGGGGAACATAGAGTGACAGTGATGTGACAGTTGTCTGACTTTTTTGAAGGAATTGAATTTTCACAAAATATACTGATTTTTAAAAACTGTGAGCAAGTTAGATAAACTGTGGCAGAGTTTATCTGTCGAAAAGTGAATACCGGCTACAAGTAATTAAAGTTGTTAACAACCATAGCACACAGTGGTAAGTAAATGACCACAACAAATTAAACTTGCTAACAACTATAGCACACAGAGGTAAATAACTTATGTGTATGTTCAAGTTATTTCTCTATATAACTGGCCACATGTGGTAATAGTTGTGGCCACATTTGCCAATAGTTGTCCACAAGTGTTAATACTTGTGGCCACATATAACAGTAGTTGTGGACAACTGTTAAAAGTTGTGGCCACAAATGTTATTAAGAATGGCCACTTTTTGTTTAAAGTTGTCCACAAGTAGTAAAAGTCGGCCACAACTGTTTTAATCATGTGGCCACAACTCGTTCAACTTGTCGACAACTATAGCACTAGCTGTCGACAAGTGTTAAAAGTTGTAGCCATATACAGCTGTAGTTGTGGACAAGTTGAACGAGTTGTGCCCATAAGT
>CATIWJ010040069.1:0-14891 GCA_949640765.1 Croton laevigatus | reverse complement strand
TAAGATTTATGTCTAAACATTTTTCTCTAAATATTCCTTTTTAAATTTTCTACTTAAATTATTTTCCTATATTTATTTTCAATCCCTTTTTATTTTCTAAATTACAATGCCTAAATTTTCACTAATAAATTTTCAATATATATATATATATGTTTTTAAGTATACTGTCCAATCATATTCTTCTAAATATTCTTATGTTATTTACTATTTAATTTATTTTTCAATAATTATTAATTTAATCCCTTTTTATTTCATATATTAAAATGTCTAGATATTAATTAATTAAGTCATAAATATTTTTATATCAAAATTAACTCAATTTAATTAATTTATTATAGTTCCAAATTTATTTTTAAGGTCCTAATAATTTATTTGGATCCCTAAATATATTAAATCTCAAAATAATCACAAATTAATTATCTTACTAAGCTTCTGGACTAAATTGAAGAGCTAACTAAAGTTTTTGGGGCAGAAATATAAATATAATAAGGCGGAAGGGCCTACTTGAAAGGATCTGGAAAGATCCAGAGTCGCGGCGCAAATACTGAGAAGCAGAGGTGCTACTCCGGAAGACGCCAATTGAAACGGCGTCGTTTTGGAGTCTGCTGACGCGCACCCTAACAAGAATCAAAACTCTGCCGTTTCGCCCGAAGTTCTGCGTTTAGAGTCGTCTCCTTCACTCGAATAACTGCAACTCGGGTCACGATTCGGACTTCGGATACCCGATCATATCCCACAATTCTGACGACGAAACCGGCCAAACGAGATATCGTTAGAATCGTCTTCTTAACGCCGATAGATATGCGGCCTCAAATCAGGTGGAAAATGATGGAAGGATAGTGAAAATTAAAGATGAAGAAACTGGTAATTTTTCTCGAGTTTCCCGATTGATCCGATTGGAATTCAACTTTCCGACTACTGGTTGCAACGTTTCTCACGTCCAACTTATTCGCTGGACTCCTAGAAGTGGTTTTGTGTTCTTGTTTCTGAAATTTGATTGAGGATAGTAAAACTGGTTATAGTTTTTCTTTTCTGCTCTTAAATGCAAATATGCAGAGTAATTTCTTCCCCATTTTTTCTTGTTCTGGTCACATTTTATTTCTTTTCTATTTGATTCCTCTCCATACAAGCAACCCATGTGTTTGACAGGCCAAATTTATACTCCATAATTATATTTTTCCATACTTTTTCCCCATCATTTCCTTGTTTTCTTTTTATTATTTTTGTTTGAAAATGGCAACAACCATTCCTCCTGTCAACATATCTCACACACCATACTAGTTCCCATACTATGTAGAGAAAATTTTCTCAAAAGTGTCGGTGCTTCATATTTTAGATTTATTATTATTATTATTATTATTATTATTATTATTATTATTATTTCATTTATTGTTTATTTTTATTTATTTAGTATTTTAGTTTGATTTTCGAAACTGTGTACACGTATATTTCTTCATATCGGAAGTCTCTCGGGATCGAAACGATTATTTTTAGTTACTTCTAAATTTTACTACGCTAAGCTAATTTTTCACAATAAAAATACTGCGGTCGATTACGAACACTTACTTATTTAATACAAAATGTTTGCAAAATTATAAATTACTCCTTTCTATTATTCCCGTAATTAAAATTAGGAAGTGACATGTCACACATGCTATTCACTTATTGATGATCTTGCTAGCATGATTGTCTCCTACCCTGGTCCAATCTAATTTTATAATATTCTCTACTTTTTTTTTTTTTAAACATAGATTCTTTACTTTTTTTTTTAAGATAGGAAACCTAATTCCAATCTGATTTGGATTTACTTCCCTACGTTCCTAAATAGGCAATGCCTAACCCCTATAAATACCTATCTCTACATCAATCAAAAATACATTAAAAAAACTCCAAAAAAACACCCAGTTTTCTCCCAAGACGTTGCTAATCCAAATTTTCTCTCTCCTCTTACCGTTGAAATTATTTTTCTTGTTTCCGCACCAGCAAATTCAAGACTCATTGCCGAATAATTGGTGCTCATGTATTATGTTCTAACTAGTTTTTCAATTAATCAATTTCCACTCATCACTTAAAATAATAATATGTAATTAATTCACTTTACGGTGATTTGGTACTACATTCTGCCAAGTATGTAGGCATGTTTGAGGTTTAATCCCATATTGCAGGCTTAATTAACTCAAAAAACCCTTTTTTTCCCCTAATTATTTATTATTTTTATATTTTTGTTTATTATTAGTTTAAAACCTTTGCTCAAGTCAACTTACTATTAGTTTACATTATATTTCAGCATGTTATTTTTCTGTTTACAACTTATTTATTTTAGTTTATCAATACGTTTTTCCCTTCTTACGTGTTTTCGTTGAGGGTTTTCACACATAATATTTATGTTAAGACATGAGTCAAATTAGCATCCAAATGGCACTGAGCCATCCCATATATGAGATCTAAAATTAATTATCTCCTTAATATTATTTTTTTGTGATTATTTGTTTGTTTATTTGTGATGCATGTATTGTACAATATTATTTTTCTCCCTGGAATTTGGACTCATTTTCTGCAAAAATAATTCTTTTTTTATTATATTTTTACCTCATATCTGAAAATCTAGTTTATGAATTCATTTTGGTTCAAGATTAAAGACTTTTTACTACAAAATTAGTTTTTGATCCTTTGGGTTATATGTAGTCATTCTTCTCTAAAATTAGATTTTTCCTTAATTTTCTTTCGAAATAATAAATTAAAGTGGCGATTATTTTGAAAAAAATTCATATTCCGTGAGCCTATTTGCTTTACTTTTTGCAAGAAACGTACAAGTACAACTATCAATAGAAAAACAAGTCAATTTGGGAAAAAACAATATTTAAGGGACCATCAATTTCCAATAAATTCCAACTAAACAACAACTTAGTTAAAATCAAACGACGACCCAACGCGGAAATGTAGTAGTACAGTAAAGCCGGTCGTCTCCACAACAATTACATCGTGTAGTAAAACTGTTATGATAATGCAGGTAAAGGTTGAGAAAAATACAAATTGGTGTCGTTTAGTCAAAAATTATGAGATACAGACAGTGTAACGTGCAAGAATAATGGCTTGACTTTGATACTGTGCAACGTAGAATATACTTCAAAGAGACACAAATGTTTAGGCTTCCAACAATGGAAAACCAAACAAGACTGTAATAATATTTTATTGGCATGTTAGCATTTTCAAGCGAGACTATGGTTTTGTTATATAACGGTTTTCAAAATAGATTTTAGCGTTTTGAGATAATTCGTAATTTCTGAGATAGTATTAGCTCCCATTTCAGATATAGAAGTAAGTAGGATTTATTAGTCTTTATAAAACTGGACAATCATCACTTATCAATTCGAATTTTCAAGTGAGTTAGGCCTAATTTTGATATAATAATGGGTATGTTCACTGTAAACAGCTAATTTTAGAATAATATCAATATTTGATTGTATAATTTAATTATAAATATTAAATAAAAAAACATAATTTTTTATTTAAATTTATACTCAGTAAAAAAATATGTTGAAATTAATCTAGTACTAGTACTTTTTTTTCTAAAAAAATTAATCTTGTAATGTAAATTTGTAAATTACCCTATAAATTTAATTTTTCCGATAACTCATGAAATATTTAATTTTTTTTTTTTTTTCTGATTATATAAAAATGTTCCTAAATAATAATTTTGTCAATAAAAAATATATTTAAAAACGTACAACAATTTCATGCAAATTGGGGTTACATTGCGTTCTTTTTGGTTTATGGTCAATATCATGGAACTTTCGAGGTTCTTCCTTTTCTTTTTCCTCTTCTTTTTTGAAAAGCGAAAATGCTGAACGGCGCAAGTTGTGGTGGAGTAACTCCACTAACTTTTTTTTTTTAACAGAGGGAGTAACTCCACTAACCTGAGGGCAGTAATGACCTTCAGCCATATTAGTCATATTCTCCCTAACCTTGTCTCCCCTAACTTTTTCTTAAACCTATTAAATTTGTTTTATTAAGTGATTTGTCTGCCATTAGAGAAATTTAATACTAGCGTTTTTAATAATCAATAAAAATACACATAACAACTCATCAAATTAATTTCTTTATTCAAAACAAATAGAAGAGAAAAAAATATGTTTGAAGGCTTCTTCTCCCCCTTTGATAGAGATGTTAAATGGGTTTTGGTCCGACGGATTGGTCCGATTAACCGAAAAAATCTTAGAGTTAGGTTTATACATTTTAGCCCGAAGTCAGTCCGAACCGTTTTGCCCGAATAGGGTTAGAGCTAACCCGTTTAAAATACATAATTAAATCCATAGTTTTATTAATATATTAATTTGAGAAGTGCTTTTGAAAAAAAAAAATTGTTAACGCTATATGTGAGTGGGAGAATAATTGGTATTAAACTTATTATTTTTGTATTATTTATTTAAGTATTAAATTTAATACTTTAGATTATATTTATTTATATTTTATTTTAAAAAATATAAAAATAAAAAATAAGAAAATTAGTAAATTAAAAAAAAAAACAACCCAAATTGAATTAGGGTAGCATGATTTAGAAAGCAACCCGCTATTGCTTGGCTTGTAAAAACAAATTTAAAGTAAAACAAAAATTAAGAGCTTTGTAAAAGTAAATCTAAAGGTACACAACTGCATTATTTTCAGCAAAGGGTACAACATTGCAAGATCTAAAGGTAATTATTGTTTGCTTTCATAGAAATTGTTTAGTTACTTTTGCATCTGTAATGATCGTGCATGAAGCTTCATTTATTTGTATCCCATTTATTTTTATTGTTCCAAAATTTTTCTATCTTGTGTACATTGCATTGATAAAAGACAGGCAATTTTTTTTATGAATATTTTAACTATGCTTTAGTGTAAATTTTTTATTATATATGAATGTTTTAGTTAAAATTTTCTTTTGAATTTTTGGTGCATGTTTTAAGTAATGTAACTGATAATAGTGAGTTTTTAGAAGAAAAAAAACCGATAGTAGCCTGTTTAAACCGAAGCCCGATAGGATTAGGGTTAGGTTCATACATTTTAGCCCAAAATAAAAATAAAACCGAAGTCAACCCGAAACCATTAGGGCCAGCCCGTTTAACATCTCCACCCCTTGAAATTGGCAGGCAAGGGGAAACCATGGCCCCTACAATATTGTCTACAAATAAATATGGGTGCAGCTAACAACAGAAATTGCAAATTGTTTAGTGGTTGTGGTTACCCCTTGAAATTGGCAGGCAAGGGGAAGCCATGGCCCCTACAATATTGTCTACAAATAAATATGGGTGCAGCTAACAACAAAAATTGCAACTTGTTTAGTGGTTGTGGTTGTGGTTCATCCATCGCTAAATCGATTCTGATAGCTGTTTAATTCATTTTTCTTTTTTTTTTTTCCTCCTTTTCCTATTTTTCTTTTTGTTTTTCTCTTTCCTCTTCCTACTTTCATTTTTTTTTTCTTCTCGTTTCCTATTTTTCTTTGTTTTAAAGTAGAAAAAAAATTATCTTTATTTTCCTTTTGTTTACAATTTTATAAAATTAAAAATAATTATATGTTCCCAAATATAAATTTATAACTTCGCCCTGAAAAATCGGCTATTTGTAATTTTTCTGTATCTCAATCCCTTTCTACTCCATCTATAATTTTCCTGCTTCAAATGTTACCATATTGGTTAGGGTATTTCACATATATGCGATCAAATCTAGGGGAGAGAAAAAGTTAATTAATATAGAAATCGAACCAAAAATCGAAAAAAATTATGGTTTTTGTTACTGAAATTTTCACTATTTTTTATTATTTCGATGAACCGTTAAATTGAAATTTATCATATATACGATGTGGCTTTTTGATTTTTTTAGTTGTTTTGTACAGAAATTTGAGAGAAAAAATTTTCAATTTATGGCTTTTAATTCTTACAGAAGATTTTTTTTTTTTGGACAGTAGTCAAATTAATGATTGGATTATTTAATGCATTATGTAACCTTGTCCTTCACTAAATAACTCTCTCTTCTTTATATTTATTACTATTTTGTCTTCTAAAGAATTATTATGCTCATTAATAATGGACATGAAACAAAAAAAAAAAAATGTCTTTATTGCTGGCAAAATAAAATAAAATAAAATAAAATGAAATTACAAGTTCTATAAATCCTCCCTTTCCACTTCAAATGGTTCTTTTTTTTTTTCATACTACTTTTATTTCAATTATTTAGAAAGTTGTTGGGTGAGTCTTTTATAAGGTCGTCTTTATATAAGAACCATCTTTTTTATTTTTTTTTATTTTTTATTTTATGATTCATTTCCTTCTTCCTTTTATAATAGAGTTTTTTCTTTTTAGAACTCTCTCAAACACAAATTCATTGAAAAATCAACTTCAATAAGAATTTTCATTCATTAAATAAAAATTTTATGTTGATTTCTCTTTAAAAACAGAAACTCTGCAGTTATTCTATTTTCTATCTTCAAATTAATTTCAAGAAAAATGGTTCTTAGAATTACAGATTGATCAACTTAAATAGAAATTATGAAAACCCTAAATGAGAAATCTAAATATGTCATTTCTTTTTTTTTTTCTCATAAAGGACTAGTCGTATTAAAAAATCATTTCTAGCATTCCTTTTTAAAATGTCGTCATAAAGGGAAAAAGATGACTAGACCTGTTCGTATTATATTACGAGAAATATGAATCAGAAATATAGCAATTGTCGGAAAAACTACCTTCCCAGAGACCGTACAACTCATTGACCTTAGCCCATTTAGCTAACCTATGAGCTAAGAAATTGGCTTCACGCCTAACATGCTAGAAACCACATGACTGAAACCCTCTACTACTGTAAACAATTTCACAAATATCTCCCCCCCAAAAGACAAGTAGACTTATTTCCTTTCCTAACCTCTTGAATAGCCATAAGGGAATCCGATTCAATAATGACATTTGGAAATCTAAGAGTGGAAGCCAGAAACATACCGGATTTGATGGCTTGAATCTTTGCTTGGAGCACTGAAGAGACTTCGGAGAATTTCCGTGTTAGTGAACCCACTACCTGACCGCTTGTTATCCTTGCAACAGCTGCCATATTAACCTGAAAAGAGCGCGAATCCCATGTGGCATCAACATTTATCTTCACTTTTTGGATTGAAGGAGGCTCCCAAACTACCAATGGACGCTGAGCATTAACACCTGCTACCACATATTCCGAAGCTAGCCTTGAACATTGGGAAGATATACTCTTAGCAAGTTTGCAATGATGTTCAAAGATGCATTCATTGCAATTAGACCATAAACCCCAAAGAGTGAACAAAACTAGCTCAAGGATATTCTTTTTATGGCACTCATTAAGGAAAAGATCCCAAAATTCAGCCGTAAACACAATTGACCCATAAATGGAGTATACATCATAATGAACCAATTCCCACACAGAAATAGCCAATGGGCAATCAAAGAATATATGCTTCATCGAGTCTATAGAAGAACCACAAACCTTGCATTCATTATCTATCTCGATACCACGAGTAGATAAGTTTAGAGTCGTTGGCAGAATGTCATCTCTTTTTTTTTTTTAAGAGAATCAAATATGTCAAATTTGTATGTTTTACATCATTCTAGGATGGAATTATAAAACAATATACAAATTACCATATTTTTAAAAATGAAACATGAGATGTAATTAAATATGGAAAGATATATGTGACCCAAAATCCAATTAAGGGAATTTATTTATTTGATTGTAATATTTATTCCTTAATTACTGTAGAAAAATATTTATTCCTTAATTTTAGAATTCTAATGAATTGAGTTTATTTGATTAACACATTTATTTCTTTTTTTCAGAATTTCATAAAATTAGCCTTTGAAAATTCAGTTAACTAAGAATTATTTTTTAGGGGTAAGACAATTGTCCTAGGCAGTGATTTCAAACAAATACCTCCTATTATTCCTAAAACTAATTCGTGGCTGCATACATTTAATCCATATTGAAATACAATAATAATAGTGGTTTATTATACTTTTAAAATTAGGTTTTTTGCAAGACATTATACATGCTTCGTTGAAGTTTTCATACTTGTGGTCTTATTGCGAGGCGATGAAGCTCACTAAAAATATGAGCTTACAATCCGAACGGACTGATGGAGATTTAGAAGAACTTTGTGAGTTATCCGAATGGCTTTTCGCGATTGGGGATGGTAAGGTTAGAAACTCCATTAATGGAATAGAAAAGGTGCGTATACTTGCTAACCTCCTCGTACAAGATTCTGAAGACCCAATACCTGTGATTGTAGATAATATATACCTTGATTACCTCAACCATAAAAAAAGATACAGATAATCTGCAATGCAGAGCAATATTTGCTCCTACACTACGTATGGTGGAATTGATCAACAATGTAAAACCCTTGGTAATTTTGCATCTTATGGGCAAAATGGTCATTTTATATCCTTATATTTAGTTTTGATATAATTTGATTATTTGGATGTCCGTTTGATACTCAGGATGAAGAGACAGTCATTTTGAGTATAATATTGTGTTTTTCGTTCTGGGTATTTTTATCATTTTTGGTATTTTTATAAATTAAAATTTTAAAAAAAATTATTATTATTTTATTAATTTTGAAATTAAAAATTAATTTGGGTCTAGTTAGAAAATTTAATTGATGTTAGATTATAATTAGTGTTTAAATAAGAATTAGGGGTTAATTAATTAAATAAATTATTTATGAGATTATTTTATATTTTTTGAAAGGTTTTTCTCTATAAATACTTGAGAAATCAGGTCTATGGTGTGTTTTAGAGGCTTAGAATTTTGAATGTCTTGAAAAATAAGGTTTTTAGCAAAAAATGAGAGGATTGTCGTTTCGGCAGCGGCTTAAGCGAGCAATAGTGTCATTTGGCAGACCATGAATGTTGTCTAGCGAAGGAGCTGCGATGCGGGCGTGCGTCGTTCGGCCTATTGTTCATCGTTGTTAGGCGTGCGGGCGAAGTAGCTCGTCTTGTCATTTTGTTGAGCTTCCAGTAGCAGTGTTTTTTTACTTTTTGGGTTCTTTTTTTGAGGTTTTTCTCGATTACTTTGCATTATTTTAATTCCCATTTAATTAGTGCACAATATAATCATATTGGATTGATCATTTTTCTAATTATTTGATTTTGAATTAAAATTGAATTAATTAGGGTTCTATCGTCTTGTCATTTTGTTGAGTTTCCAGTAGCAGTGTTTTTTGAGTTTTTGGGTTCTTCTTTTGAGGTTTTCCTCGATTACTTTGCATTATTTTAATTCCCATTTAATTAGTGCACAATATAATCATATTGGTTTGATCAATTTTCTAATTATTTGATTTTGAATTAAAATTGAATTAATTAGGGTTCTATTGAAAAATTGAAATTTAGGGCTTTAGGTTAGAATTAAGAATTTTGATTATTCTTAAATTAGTTAGAGTTTCAATTAAATTCTGAAATTTAGTATTAATTAGCATGATAGGGTTTAAATTAATTAAATTGGGTGTTGAGAGTTTCTAATTATTTTAATTAATTAAATTTCCATAAAAAATTCTTTGCTATGATAATCATGTTGATGCCATAAATTTGAAAATTTGTAATCAATTATAGAAAAATAGTTTTGATATGGAATTTTGATATATTTGAGTTGTAGGAATAAAATTTTGAATAAAAATACTTTAAGTTGAGGTTTATGCGCTTGATTTTGAAAATAATTTGATTTCTTTAGTGCTGTGAATTGAATATCTGTACTACATAGATTTTATTATATAATTGGTTTTGAGAGACTTATAAGTCTCCAAAAATTCTGAAATTTTGAGGCAATTTTAATACGGTTTGAAAGTGTATTCTGGTAAAATGTTGGAATTTTTTTAATTTATAGATTATTACTTTTAAATTTTTAAATTCAATACCGTTGAGTGAATCGTTATTTATAATTTGATTCTTTTGAGATTTGCTTCCTAAAGAGGAGTTTTTCATAAAATTAATTTAGTATAACTTCTAAATAAGTATTTTAGTTTTGGAACTTGAATTGAACTTGGTCTTGGATTGGTTAAATAATTGAATGTTCTATTATGGAATTGGGTTGATTGCATTCATTCACGTCATACATAAACGTTCATACTTGCATTTAACTTTGGATTATCATTAATTCTAGTTTGTGATTAGGTATTTATCCATCTTCGAGTTCATTGAAGGCCGTATCTCGTATCGGATTCTAAGGTAAGTTGTATGGATATATGTGATTACTTGTGATGTGCTACTCGCTAATAATTATACTATATATAAAATAAGCCCTTATTATATACTATTATTTCACTTCGAATAATAATATTTCTTTCACAACCAGACCTTCTACATGTGTAGAGATGGAAAAAAGAGTCTGGGTGTTAATTAGACAAATTTGATTATTTGTTATGTTGATGCTACATGTACTTGTTGTGGTGTGTCAAAGAAGGTAACTTATGCTAATCTTTCGACTATTGTTACTAGTCTTCGAACTCTCTATATTAGTCTTCAGATTCTTATTATTAGTCTTCGAACTCTTGTTATTAGTCTTTAGAGACTCTTATTATTAGTCTTCGGACTTTTGTTATTAGTTTTCGGGCTCTTGGCCTGACACACCATATTATTTGAATGAAATTGTGCTTGCTATATTATGTTATTTTAGGCTTTTCCGCCATTCATAGACTTATTGAGCGCCTATATATTATATAACGCTCATACCCATATAGATCTTTTGCAGGTTTTCGACATTCCGCTAACGCAAGGCTCGAATTCTTTCTTCTTAAGCCGAGCATTCAAGTCGATTTAATTAGTTTTGTTTAGAGTTGTTAGAATCATATTCTAGATTGATTTCTGAATTATAAAAAAAATATTATTTCAATTTGTATTTGTAATTTAAAGAAATTTTTACATAGTAATTTTTGTATATTTGCATTTTAGTATTTATTTTTAAGCCTTGTGTAGTCAAACTTCGGTCTGGTTATAGATCGATCATTGACCTGGATTCGGGTCATGACAAAGAGCCACATGGTTTAACAAAATGTTTGTCAGGAAAAAGATTACCTTAACTCCGATGCAATTTGCATGTCCGATCAAACTCATGGATCTATAAAGCATGTTCACACACCTGAATTCTTAAATAGCAGCAAATGCTTGGGAGTTTCAAGTCATGCCATCACTCTGAAAGAAGGCATAATTGTTATGCTCATGAGAAATATATATCCCTCTTGTATAATGGAAAGAGGTTGATCATCACCAAACTTGGAAATCGGGTCATTGAAGCTTAACCATTCCATGGTTCAACACTGGGAGATAAGATATTTACACCCCCGAATGACATTGACTCCATCTGACATTAAGATACCTTTCAAATTTCAGCGCCGACAGTTTCTCATCATGGTGTCTTTTGTCATGACTATAAACAACAGTCAAAGATAATCACTCTTAAATTAGATTGTATCTTAAAAGACCAAGTTTTACACATGGCTAGTTGTATGCTGCTTGTCTAGAGTCACAAGTAGACGATGACTGAAAATCTTAGTCATTAGTGAAGAGGAGCGAATCACAGACGAAGCTGTTAATGTTGTCTACAAAGAAGTGTTCAGAATTTAGAATGATACGTTATTAAACCTCTTTCAATATTTTTTTTTAATTTTGTTTCACAACCTTAATATTTTATTTACATTAAAAAAATAAGATAAAGTTGAACAAATTATGCATTGGGTAAAATACCAGTTACTTAAATATAAAAATAATCATAAATTTTGATTTCCACCATTTTGTAAACTCAGTCATAATATTCAAAAGTCAAGACTTTGACACGAAGTTTTGAAATTTACTTTGAAAAATAATTAAACAAGTTAGACTGAAAGAAATATATTAAAATTGTTTAAAACTCCAACACTTACGTGGAGTTATAATTGTTAATTTGTAAATTATAAGTTTTAGAGACTTGAATTAAGCTAATTAAGCTAGAAATTTTGTAATTAAGCAAAACCGTGTAGGAAAGGAAAAATAAAAATCAAATGGAAGAAATTGAAATTTATTAAATAACCAAGAAAAACCTTACTCAATATTCAAAATGTCGCCTTTGAAGTTCCATTCATAAAATATATAATATATGTACGGAAATTGGAAACATATCAACTTACATCAGCCAACAAATTGAAAATTTTTTTTCTTTAAATTTTCAAAACAAAGGTCATACTATATTATTTCATTAATTTTACTATTTTTATTATATACGTTGGAGATTTTGAACTAGACTTTTTGTTTTTCTTTCAAAATTAGAATGATAGACAAGAATCGTAAGCCACAGAAAAATTATTAAAAAGTAGTAAGCTTTATTTATTTATTTTGAATTTCACTGGTTTCCGTATGTCTAATTATGAGTACTAATAAACTCCGATTTTTGATAAACTTTATTTAGCATATTTAGCTATTTGAGTAGCGTTTAGTTGTTTGTAATAGTTGTTTACATAAAAATTCATGGTTAGGGCTCTATGTTAGAATTGGAAATTTTGATAGTTCTTAAATTAGTTAGGGTTTTAATTAAATTCTAGAATTTGATGTTAATAAGCATGATAGAGTTTAAATTAATTTTTTTTTTTTTTTGAATGAAGAGTTTAAATTAATTAAATTAGGTGTTTAGGAGTTTCTAATTATTTTAATTAATTGAATTTTCATGAAAAATTTTCTGCTGTGATTGATGCCGTGGCTTTGACAAATTTTAATAAATTATAGAAAAATATTTTTGATTTGGAATTTTGGTATATTTGAGAGTAAAGTTTTGAATAAAAATATTTTGAATTGAGATTCTAATGCTTGATTTTTGAAATAATTCTATATCTCTACTCCTGTCAATTGAATATCTGTGGTGTATGGATTTTATTATAAAATTGATTTGAGAGACTTGAAAGTCTCTAAAAATTTTGAAATTTTGATGTAATGTTAATACGGTTTGAATGTGTATTCTGGTAAAATATTGGAATTTTTTAATATGCATATTATTATTTATAAATTGGTTATGGTTTCAATTAAATTCTAGAATTTGATGTTAATAAGCATGATAGGGATTAAATTAATTAAATTGGTTGTTGAGAGTTTCTAATTATTTTAATTAATTGAATCTTCATGAAAAATTCTCTGCTATAATATTCATGTTGATGTCGGGATTTTGACAAATTTTAATAAATTATAGAAAAATAATTTTGATCCTGAATTTTGGTATATTTGAGATTAAAGTTTTGAATAAAAATATTTTGAGTTGAGATTCAGATGCTTGATTTTTGAAATAATTCGATTTCTCTACTGCTGTCAATTGAATATATGTGCTTTATAGATTTTATTATAAAATTGGTTTGAGAGACTTAGAAGTCTCCAAAATTTCTGAAATTTTAAGATAATGTTACTGCGATTTGAAAGTGTATTCTGGTACAACATTGGAATTTTTCAATTTACATATTATTACTTATAATTTTTAAAGTCAGTACCGTTACGTGAATCGTTATATGTAAATTTGATTCTTTTGGGATTTACTTCCTAAAGTGGAGTTTTTCATAAAATTGATTTAGTATATCTTCTAAATAAGTATTTCAGTTTTGGAACTTAAATTGAACTTGGTCTTGGATTGATTAAATAATTAAATGTTCAGTTATGAAATTGGGTTGATTGCATCCATTCACGTCTTGCATAAACATTCATGCTTGCATTTGACTTATATTTGTCATTAATTCTAGTTTGTGATCAAGTATTTATCCATCTTCGACTTCGTTGAAGGGTATATCTCGTATCAGATTCTGATGTAATTACTTATGATGTGCTACTTGCTAACAATTATACTGTATATAAAATAAGCCATTCTTATATACTATTCTTTCACTTTGAATAATAATATTTCTTTCACAACCAGACATTCTGCATATGTAGAGACGGGAAAAGAGTTTGTGTGTTGATTGGACAAATTTGATTATTTGCTATATTGATGCTACATGTGCTTGTTATGGTGTGTCAAAGATGGCAATTTATGCTAGTCTTTAGATCTTGTTTCTAGTCTTCAGAATCTCGATATTAGTCTTCAGACTCTTGGCCCTGATACACCATATTGTTTGAATGAAATTGTACTTGCTATATGTTATGTTGTTATTAGGCACTCCTGTCATTCATGGACTTACTGAACGCCTATATATTATATAACGCTCACACCCATATAGATATTTTTGTAGGTTTCCGACATTGCAATAGGGTAAGGCTCAAATTCTTTCTTCTTGAACTGAGCATTCGGGTCAATTTAGTTAGTTTTATTTAATGTTATAATAATCCTGTTCTAGATTAATTTTCAAATTATAAAAAAATATTATTTCAGTTTGTATTTGTAATTTAAAATTTCTATATATTTGCATTTTAGTATTTATTTTTAAGGTTTGTGTAGTCAGACTTTGGTCTGATTGCACACTAAGCACGGTAAACTCAGTTATAATATTCAAAAGTCAAGACTTTGACATGAAGTTTTTGAAATTTACTTTGAAAAATAATTAAACAAGTTGGACTGAAAGAAAATCTTAAAATTGTTTAAATCTCCAATACTTACGTGGAGTTATAATTGTTAATTTGGAAATTATAAGTTTTAAAGAATTGAATTAAGCTAATTAAACTAGAAATTTTGTAATTAAACATAACAGTGTAGAAAAGGAAAAATAAAAATCAAATGGAAGAAATTGAATTTTATTAAATAACCAAGAAAAACCTTACTCAATATTCAAAATGTTCTCATTGAATTTCCATTCATAAAATATATCATATATGTACGTAAATCGGAAACATATCAACTTTCGTGAGCAAACAAATTGAAAATTGTTTCTTTAAATTTTCAAAACAAAGGTCATATTATATTAT
>CATIWJ010040067.1:0-24932 GCA_949640765.1 Croton laevigatus | reverse complement strand
CTGCAATTTCGGTCAATTCTTTGCTCACTTGCTCTTGAACATGCATTCCTAAACTTGCTTGAAACCTCTTAGCTTTGCTTCGTGTCAATGGACCTTGAGGAAGCACCAAAGGATCCTTGACCATTCCTTGATTCACATCATAGTGTCCCACAGTGGCACGTGCCCCGGTATTATTTGGAAAAAAAAATTAAGTTCTTATTGCTCCTCTAAACTCTTTTCTCAAGGAAGAAAACTGAAGAGCTTTCTTAAGGAAGAAGAAGAAGGAGAATCCCACCGAAAAGTGAAGTCTGAGAACCCAAATCTTGTAAATGAATGGAAACAATATATTTTGAGCTGCAGCCTAAAAGCCCAACAATGTGCTGTGTTCTCATTGGGCTCGTTATTAAGTCCACCAACTTTGAACTTATGAAAAATGTGGGAAAATTATTATTTCTTCCATACATTTTGTAAAATTAATCATTTAGTCTGCTTTTTTACAAGATTAATTTTTTTTTTTTTTGACATAGATATCCTATTCTACTTGGGGAATATAGGGAAGGGGATTGATAAGCCTTAAACCTGGGACCTCAAGTATCAGGAAAAGATGCCTTACCACTAGGCCACCTCCTGGGCTTACAAGATTAATTTAATTATAGTCTCAATAGTTTAAAAAATAGTTATCATCCGTTTAATTTAATTTCTTTTCGATTTCGACCATTAATTTTTCAGTGTAAGTATAAATTATGCTCTAAATGGTTATGTTTAAACAGCATAAGATCATTAATTTTTCTGAAGCTCTTTTCCATGTAATTTTATATTTTTATTTTTTTCTTGATCAGTAATTGGTACTCAGTAGTGACCCCGTATTCTAAAAATTCTGCATCTGCCACTGGATATACCGAATGACTTTTTTAGAAGAGTCATGACTAGAAGACAACTCAATGAATACTTTGGTAATGTTGCATTTATTTCTCAATTAAAACCTAAATATTTTTCTAAATCTCAAAATAATAAAAGTTGGCTATAATCAAGAGGAATGTATTGATTTTGATGAAACGTTTGCTCATGTAACCATAATTGAGGCCATTATAACATAGTGTGCATTTACATGTTTTAAAATTTTTTTATAACAAATGGATGTCAAAAATGAATTTTTGAATAATTTTTAAATAACGATATCTATGCAGAACAATATTTTGGTTTCAAAAGTTATAATAAGCTAATCATGTCTTTAAACTCACTAAAGCAATTTATAGTTTGAACACCATGTACCATGATAGATTTAGTAATTTTCTATTAGAAAATGACTTTTTTAGTGGAAAAATAGATACTAATCTCTTCATAAATCATAAGCATAAGGCTCTACAGAAGCATAAATAAGAACTGCACCATAAATGTAAACCTCAACTAGATAAACAATTTCCCAACCACCAAATAACCACAAAACGCACCACACATGGGGTTAAGTCGCCTGCAATATGCATTATGTGCAGTTTGATGCGATTTCAGTTAAATTTTGCTCACCCTTAGTTTATGGATGTTTTAAGAACATAAGTTGATAAATGGAGTGTTTTGTAATTATACGAATTACAAAATAGTCTTTGAAAGTTATAAATTAATGAAACTAGCCATGAGTTTTATTTTAGTTTTATTAAAGGTTTACATACATTTAAAATATTTCAATTGTGACTTTAAAATTTTCAATTAGGTTATGATTGGTTTTTTTTTTTTTTTTTTTTTGAAAGAAGGTTATGATTGGTTAATAGATGTAAAATTGAGTTTTTTTTTGCAAGAAAGCTCATTTTAGGATAAAATCGAAAAAAAATATCAAAAGTTCCGAGTAAAAAGTATGGTCAAGTCTATTTATACATGGAAGGGGTTAATAACAAATTGTGTCTGAACATTTTTGAAAAAACATGTTATTTGTGTCTCATCTTTTAATTTTTTCAATTTAGTGTCTAAAATTACATGTGTACCTACACTGCGAGAATATTAATCTATCTTGAAAACTGTTTACAAATTTTTATCCTAAAAAAAACCTCATATAAATTTAATAATATCATCCCAAATTTTGTGACGAAAGTAATTTTGACACTGGATTGATAATTTGATAAATACCTAATCGTCCTGTCCAAATATTTTGTACCACCCCGTCCTGTCTTCAAAATGGGAATTCCCGACCCTTTATAATTAAGAATTGTACTATATTTTATTTTAATTTTCTCAATACATGTAAAAAACTCTAAAATACTTTTAAAATATAAATGCTAGCTTCATTAGCTGACTAAACCTAAACATGCTCTTATTTTATAGCATATTTTATTGGGAATCGCAAAACAAGGGAAGATTCTGTGATTTTAGATATAATACTTTAGTATGCTAAGTTTTTCATGACCAAATTTATTAAAATATATATATATATTTTAAAAAATTATATGTTTATTTATTCATGAATTTTATTTATTTACTTTGAATTGTATAACTCCGCCTATATAAGTTGAGTAGCATAGCCGGTCCCAAGCCCGGATAAAAGAAGAGGGTTGCAGTAGGTAGGTGGCCAACATAAAAATTAGCCAAGTTTTCTATGAATCCTCAAAACAATAATTATATTGCTAGGATGTGCTCACCTAGGCACGCGCTACATCGGCACCCGGGTGTAGTAATAAATGAGCAAGGGGTTCCACCACATTGTCACCTGGGTATGGTGGAGTATAAGCAAGGGTTCCCATGCCATGGACGGGTATGGGTAAAGAAGCTAGTCCCACCACATCAACACCCAGACATGGTGCAAAATAGGAAAGGGCTACCACATCATGGACGGATGCGGCTAAAAAAGCTAGTCCAGGGGAGTTGCTTAAGAGTAGGGAGTTAGAATATTGGTACTTTGACAGGGAAGTCCATAGAGCTTGTCGATACCCAGAAAAGAAGGAAGGTGGATATAGCTTGTTTACAAGAAACTAAGTGGAAGGGTAATAAAGCTTAAGAAATTGGTAATTCAGGGTATAAGCTCTGGTATTGTGGCTTGGAAACCAACAAGAACGGAGTAGGAATTATTGTGGAGCCTAAGCTTAAAGACAAGGTTATGGAAGTGAAAAGATTAGGGGATAGAATTATCTCTATTAGACTTGTGTTGGGAGATGATACTATTAATGTTATAAGTGCCTATGCCCCTCAAGTAGGCCTTAATAGAGCTACCAAGGATAAGTTTTGGGAAGAGATAGATGAGATAATACAAGGAATCCCTGATGACTAATAAATTTTCATTGGAGGTGACCTAAATAGGTATGTTGGTAAAGTCAGTAATGGCTATGACAGTGTTCATGGTAGATATGGGTTTGAGACCAGGAATGAGGAGGGAAAATGCATTCTAGAATTTGCAATGGTTTATGATCTAGTGTTAGCAAATACATATTTTGAAAAGAGGAGGTCACACTTGATTACTTTCAAAAGTGAACAAACCCAAAGCCAGATAGACTTTATACTTACTTACAAGAGGGATAAGAGTAGGTGCAAAGATCACAAAGTTATTCCTGGTGAAGCGTTGACAATCCAACATCGGATTATGTTGCTAGATGTCAAGACCAAAAGTAAATGGGAAAAGAAAAACAAAACAGTTGAACCAAGTATACGATGGTAAAAACTGAAAGATTTAACTCAAAGAACCTTTAAGGAGGAGTTGTTAAAGGAGGGTGTTTGGAATTTGGAGGCTAGTGCAGAAGACTTATGGCAAGAAATGGAAAGGTGCATTACGGAAGTAGCAAGTAAAGTGCTTGGGGTCTCTAAAGGGTTGGGGCCTCGACTGAAAGATGCGTGGTGGTGGAATAAGGAGGTTCAAAAGCCTATTGAGGCTAAGAGGGAGTGGTAAAGCATTAGAAGGATTATATCAACTTTTAGGTACTAAAGAGGGGGAGAAGGGCATCTACAAACTCGTAAAGTTGCGAGGGAGGAAAAGCAGAGACTTGAGTCATGTTAAATGCATAAAAGACGAAGCTCAACGAATTTTGACAGGGATAATGAGATAAAAGAGATATGGAAGGCATATTTTGACCAACTATTTAACCCTGAACATGAACAAGATTTCTAAGATCTTCCTACATCGTATAGAAATCTCAGTTGGTATAGGCGTATAAGATATTATGAATTTAAGGAAGCCTTGAAACATATGAAGGTTGAAAAGGCATGTAGTCCAGATGGTATATATATAGAGGTTTGGAAAAGCTTGGGAGAGGCAGAAATGGCCTGGTTAACCAAACTTTTTAATGTTATTTTAAAAGCACGTAAGATGCCACATGCATGGAGAAAGAGTACCTTGATATCATTATATAAGAATAAAGGGGACATCCAGAGCTGTACAAATTATCAGAGTATCAAACTCATGAGTCATACTATGAAGTTATGTGAAAGAGTTATAGAACATAGACTGAGGAAGATTATGGGAGTGTCAGTGAACCAATTTAGTTTTATGCCAGGGCGATCTACTATGGAAGCCATTTCTCTTCTAAGAAGACTAATGGAATTATACCAAAAGAAGAAGAAAAATCTCTATATGGTGTTTATTGACTTGGAGAAAGCATATGATAGAGTATCAAGAGAAGTACTATGGTGGGTTTTGGAGAGGAAAGGAGTCCATGTCAAATATATTAACATTATCAGGGACATGTACGAAAGATGCATCCACTAGTATAAAAATAATGGGTGGGGACACAGAGGCTTTCCCTATTATCGTTGGATTGCATCAAGGTTCGACCATGAACCCATATTTGTTTACTATAGTTATGGATGAGTTAACCAAGAGCATACAAGGTGATGCCCCTTGGTGCATATTATTCGCGGATAACATTGTACTTATTGATGAAACCAGTGTGGGAGTTAACCGTAAATTAGAAGTGTGGAGAAAAACTCTTGAGGATAAGGGTTTTAAGGTAAGCAGGAGTAAAACGGAATATATGCACTGTGAGTTCAGTTTAAAGAAGAAGTAAGAATAAGAGCTTAAATTGGACGAAGTTTTCATCTCGAGATCCAAACAATTTAATATCTAAGTTTTGTGTTTCAGTATGAAGGACGTTTGGATGAAGACGTGGCACACAGAATACAAGTTAGGTGGATGAAATGGATGGGTGCATCAGAGGTTTTATGTGACAAGAAAATACCCTTTAAAGTGAAAAGTAAGTTCTATCGGACAATTGTACAGCCAACAATGCTCTATGAAAGTGAATATTGGGCACCAACGAGGCAACATCTCTATAAAATGAATGTGGCAGAAATAAGAATGTTAAGATAGATGTATGGCCATACAAGGTTAGATAAAATCAAGAATGTTTATATTCAAGAGAAAGACCACGTAGCAGAAGTTAGTGATAAAATAAGGGAAAGTAGACTTCGATGGTATGGACATGTTTTGCGGAGGCCTCTTCATGTAGCAGTTCGTAAGTATGAGAACTTGATAGTCGAAGGGGCCAAGAAGGGTTGAGGAAGACCTAAGACTACTTGGAAGGAGGTAATATCCAAAGATTTACGAGTCTTGGATATCGATATGGATTTAATTCATAACAGACTTGAATAGAGACGTAAAATTCATGTCGTGGAAAGTATCTAAGGCTCGTGTTGTCTATTTTTTGTTAGAAAGGTTACCCGGTAGAGGATCCAAAATGGAGACGTAAAATTCATGTTGTGGAAAGTATCTAAGGCTCGTGTTGTCTCTTTTTGGTTGAAAGGTTACCTGGTAGAGGATCCATACAGCCGACTCTAACATTGTTTGGCACTACAGCTTGTTGTTGTTGTTGTTGTTGTATTTTTAATAATTTGCCACTTTCACTTTGTCACAGCCCATTTTCCCATTTGGTAATATTTTGTAAGTATTTTTATAAATTTAATAAAAATTTATTTTGAGGAAATTAAATAAGTTAGATGTCCGAACAATAATCAGGACGAAGAAATGGACATTTTAAGTACAATATTAGAATTTTCGACTTCGAGGCATTTTGGTCATTTTGACAATCGAAAAATTTTAGACTCGGAATTTTACCTTAGAATATCAAAATTTGGAATCTAGACATTAAGACAATCGATTTGAGTATAATATTAATAGGATATGAAGATTTGTGAATTTTTACCCACGTCGGGTAAATATCGGTAAATTGATTTTACCACCGTAAAATAGTAAAAATCATTAATAATTGGTAGAAACTTTATGATCAAGGTCTAAAAATAATATTAGATAAGAATCTAGTCCTCCACCAATGAAAATTCAAAGTGAAATATAAGATTTGATAAGTAAGATTAAAATAATTAAGAATATTTCTCACAAATTGTGGTCTAAAATTAATTTGAGTATTATTTTGAAGCCTATAAATAGACCCCAACCCTTGAAGGTTCATTAGAGTGCAAATAAGTTTAGAAAGGTCTTTAAAGTTAAGAGAAAATATAAAAATTTTAGGTATTTGTCATTACGACAAAAACTAAGGAAGGAGAACCAAAACCAAAGGAAAAAATAAGAATAACGGAAAAATGTTTGATACTTTAACTTTAAATAAAATACTTACAAGTTTATTCTTCATTTATTTTGAATTCAATATTTGAGATTGTTATTATTTCAAGTTTATTTATTTTCTTTAAGTTTATTTACATTTTTATATTATTATTATTTTATTATTTTACTAAATACCCATAAAAATTATTGGATTTTATTACTATTATTATTTTATTTCAATATTAAACACCCATTTAATTTGTGGGGATTTATTTATTTATTTATTTTTCTTTACTTATCAATTCTTTAATTTTATTACTATTCTATATACCCATATATTTTGTGATGTATTCATTCTTACTTTAATTCTCATAATTGCTCATTTATTTTAATTATTTTTAAATAATTTAATATTTATTTATTTTATTGTTCATTTATTTTACGAGATTAATTTAATTTACTTATTATTTACTTTTCAATATACTCATATATTTTGTGGAGTATTCATTTTAATTCTTACTTTAATTATCATATTGCTCATTTATTTTAATTTCTTTTAAGTATTAATATTTCAATATTGCTTAATTTAATATTTATTTATTTTATTGTTCATTTATTTTATAAGTTCAATTTAATTTACTTATTAACTAGTTTAATATTATAATATTATATTAAATTTACTTTATAAGTATTTGGGTTAATTTTTATTATTTTAAATACCAGAAACAAATATTTTTGGGAAGTATATATATGAGTAACTAAGTTTATTTTAAGAAAGTTCAAAGTACCAAGAATAATTTAGACAAATTTTATCATAAAGGATTTTTAATATTGATTTGTTACGGCGACGGCTGTTATGATTGATTGCGGCGACAACCGATTTATGTAGCCACTTGGTTGGTGAGCAATGTAGCCATTTGGTGAATTATCCCAAGAAATAATATAGCCAATTGGTAACATAACCAATTGGTGAAGTTAAAACAAACGAGTACTGTAGGTTCGTCTAAGTATCTAGTAGAGCGAACTAAATAAGAAATTTATTTTAATTAAATTTTGATGCAAGAATTATTTAATTAATTGTTTATTTGCCTTTCATGATGATATATTTAAATGTTTATTATGTGAATTTAAGTTTTTGCATATATGTTTAAATATTTCTATTATTCAAAGTTAAAGTATCCACTGGGCAAAGTTGCTTAGCGAGTTAAGTGTTTTTAACTCGTAGGTTTTGGGAAAGAGCAATAAAATCAATAGAGTTGAAGAGTTCGTTACCAGCCAGCCAGTATATCAAGAAGCCAACGGGTATCTTCCCCATATGTATAATAAGGACTTCTAGTTTGGCATGTATTGTAATATTTTGTATAAGGAACAATTTAACTATGATTGTGGTTGTAATATTTAAGTATTTTAATAAAAGTGATGTTCTGTACCAAGTTCATATTTAATGTAGTATTTCATAGCTCGACCATTTATGATTGGGTTAAGGAGTGTTACACACTTATCTTCTCACAAAACCAATTTCAGCTGTCACAATTTATTCTCTAGAGCATACCTCATGATGCTTAAAACACAAAAATGCAATCAGTTTCAATCGAAACAAACTAGAATGGCCAAATAAACCCAAATTCACATTTTCTGTGACAATAATAGGTAATTTTTACATTGAAATAAAGAGGAGAGTGAGACAAAGCCAATGGCGTCATAGTCGGTGGATGATGCAAGCCAGAAGGCAAAGAAATTCAGATCGAAGATCGTGTCTGAACTAAATCATATTTGTTAAACTGTGCTTTGCACGATTGTCAGCAAACGGCAACTTGTGTTGGTTTGCTCAATCGTTAGCTTTTGGCTAGAGGAATGCGCATCAGTGGGCAACACCGATGGTTGGCACTAGAGGTGATTCGATGGTGAGGCTGAGAGAGAGATATTGGAGGACTTCAAAGAAATTTTAGATTTTTTTAAGAGGAAGAGTGGGTATTTTAGTCATATTAAAAAATTAAAACATAAAAATATTGACCTTTTCTTTTGACTCGCGATAGTTTTTCGTAAAACTGGACAAAAATGAGCCGAGCCGAGGACTGCTAAGTTTAAGTTTGGCTCGTTTATTTTCAAATTGATCTCGAATGAGTTTTTATCAAGTCAAGTCTCGAGTAGCTTTTGAGCGACTCATTTTCTATAAAACCCTAATGAGAAAAAGAAAAGATTATGAATGAGTTGTGTTTTTTTACTGATATGAGTGAGTAGTTGGATACAATAATTATATTTAAGTATTAATTAATGATTATGTTAATAATATATATAAAAATTTTCAACAAAAATGTTGATTCAATATATGTTTTAGTCAAATATAAAATTAAATGAGTGAGTTAACAAGTTTGAATTCTCAGCTCGTTTAGTTTTCGAATGAATTTTAGTTGAGATGAGTTTCGAGTAGCTAATGAGCGGTTTGACTCATTTGTAGATCCGGAAAGGACTGTGTGGTGTAACAATAGAATCATGAAGGACTGAAAATGAATTTTCCAATATAAGAAGACTTTTAATAATAGTAATATTAATAATATGACAAATAATGAACGTGGGTAGGAAAAGAGCAGTATGTAAGGCAACAAAACAACCCAACCCAACCCAACAGCTATGGAGGTGTCTGGTTATTACGATTTTATTGAAACAAAAAAAGAACTAACAGATTTTATTAATAACTAACTAACCTTCTACTCCAAGTTCCATTCCCATTAATTTCTCACCCAACCCTTCTTTTAATTTAATTTTTTTAATTAATAACAGAAAGAGTCAGCACTTAATGATTCTCACGTCCCCATTTCTTGAATCCAACTCTTGCTTTTTTCAAATCTTTCTTTCTCTGTCAAAACCTCTTTCAACAGCTACAGCAAATCTTGTTTTTTTGACCCTTTCAATAAACTAAAATTGTTTTTTTTTTCTTAAATTAATATTTCAAGAAACGCCCTTTTCATTGCCAGCAAATGACTGAGGTGCTCCATTTCCCTTCTTCTCCAACCACCACTCGTCGTCCTTCTTGTGCACTCCATCCCCCTCCTTCAGCATTATCTCATACCCAATCTTCTTCCGTACATGGTAATGCTGGCGGTTGTCACGGTGTCGGGGACTACGACGACGAGACATTTTCTGATTCCGACGAGGAATTTGTGAAAGAAACTGCCAAGAAACATACCCAACAGATTTCTTTGTTGGCTTTGGTTGTTACAATTTTTAGGAAATCTTTGGTCGCTTGTAAGAGTGATAGGAGGGAGCAGCTTTGTGCTATGGAGATTGGTTGGCCCACTAATGTGCGCCATGTGGCTCATGTTACCTTTGATAGATTCAATGGATTTCTTGGCTTGCCTGTGGAATTTGAGCCTGAAGTGCCCAGAAGGGCTCCCAGTGCTAGGTACATTTTCCTGCATTCATTTTTCTTGTTATATATTAATTATTGGATTCATTTTACATAATCTCTATTATAGTTCTAAGCACTTTTCCCATTCTGTGGTGTTGATATTCAAATGGAAATGTTAAGGATGTTTGGGTGCTATTATCTCTTCTTTAATGTTATTTTTCATTTATTTTAGAAAACTAAACACAAATCTGAATTGGGTACCGACCAAATTTTGAAGACACTAAATCCATTTGCTGGTATTTAAGAAGATTTGAAAGACATTGGTGTTTCTTTTCTTTTCTTTGTTGCTTGATGCTATTTCTCTTGTTTATTGGTTGTCCAATTTGAGAAATCCCCATAGATCTCAGCAATGCAACCACAAATTTTGGTTATAATGTTAAAGATAGCATTTTTAAAAAATTTGATCAGCCATATTCTTGACCACCTAGGCCCTGCCCCCATTCCCCAATCTGTGTAGTATGTTCCATCTGAAGCTGTAACAATATTAGAATTAAGTATATGCTGAAGCTGTTGCATGGAATTCTAGTTGCAAATCCGTTCATGGAAGTGTTTTGCTTCCATTTCTTCTAACTTTATATTTTTGGGGAGACTTCCTTTTTCTTTTGTTGAAGAATATCCTTCACATTTTTGTGTATTGCTATCTAGGTAGATATTTGAATTTGAACTTTACTATGTTTTGTGCTCTGTTTTTCAATTTTATTGCTTGCATTGATGCTTATGATAGCTTTAAGAGCAATTATTTAAATTGAAAATACACAATTCCGACAGCTGTGAGTTTTAGTGTGGTTGAGGAAAACTAACCTTTTGAGAACACAAACTAAGGCATCGTTTGGTTGGGGGTAAGTTGGAGGGCAAGTCGGACTTCCATGGAAGTTGAAGTGTTTGGTTGGGGGGAAGTTGGAGGGGAAATGGGATTTAAAGGAAGATGGAGGGCAAGTTGCCATTTTAAACTCATCCCATGACCCCAAGGAAGTTAAACTTCCCGGGAAGTATATTTGCATGGAAGTAGACTTTGAAGCAAACAATACCTAAGGCTTCGTTTGGTTATGGGTAAGTTGGACTTCCATGGAAGTAGCCTACTTCCATAGAAGTTGAAATGTTTGGTTGGAGGGGAAGTTGGAGTGTTTGGTTGGAGGGAAAGTTGGAGGGGAAATGAGATTTAAAAGAAGATGGAGGGGAAGTTAGAGGAGAAGTTGGCACTTTAAACTCACCCTCATGACCCCAAGGAAGTTAAAATTCCTGGAAAGTATATTTGCATGGAAGTGAGTTTTGAACCAAACAACGTGCTCTAATTTTGACATCTATTATTTATTTAAATGTTTGTTGTTATAGGGCTTAAGCCTCTTGATTTCTTTACAGCTCAAGTGCATGTTGTCAATAAATTTCTCATTTGCTTAGTTCTTCTAGGATCTTCAGTTTGGATCTTAATAAATATTACATGTTCTTGGTTTTGTTCAGGCATGTCAACCATGCTAAGATAATGCATCTAGATTCTACAACTTCTAGGTCTCATTAATCAAATGTAGAAAAAAAAGTAGTAACAACCATAACCATAAGCCACTGATGAATGAATAATTATGAATGCATCTAAAACTGATTCCCTTTTTTTTTGGTTTCTATTGGCAACGCTTTTTTGATAATGGAGTGGTGAAACAATTTATGAGGGAAAACAAGCATGTATGGAACTTCATGGGTGTGTTTGATTGAGTCTTTATGGGATTTGGAGCTTGTTCCATTCCTATTATGTTATTTTATTCAGACTTCTGTATTTCATGCGACTGGAAATGTTTTCTTTTGCCATTCCAACTCTGATGGATGAACAATGTAACAAAATTTTATTTCGTTCCGATTGTAACTGAGTTTTAACTATTATTATAATGAATAAATGAACCTCAAAAAACAATGGATGATAAACCGTACGAACCACAAGATTAAAACATGATTACAATTCATGCATACAGACAGAAGTTTTGAAACTTGAATTTGAATTTCTTGATGTGCCTCTTTCTTTATGATGTCCTTTTAATATTTAACTAACCTATTGAGCTCCAGCATAATCCGTACATGAGTTAGGAGACTTTTTCTAAGACCAACAAAAGCCAAAAGTAGGCATCATTGCTAAGAATTTTTTTAAGTAGCAAAAAGCAACAAAATAAAACCAGACGCATGACATCAAAAGTTACTTCTCGCAAATTGAAAGTTGTACCTTTGAAAATCAAGTGTGGATGCTTGTTTGTTTCTGTTTATATCATCCTAAATTTTGAAAACCATCACTTGTTCACAATTACTCAATTATTCAAGTAGCTTCTTTTCCCTTCATGCTACTTTGCCTCTTAAAATAAACCTTCTTTGTTATGTAGTGCAACTGTCTTTGGAGTTTCTACAGAATCCATGCAGCTGTCATATGATTCCAGAGGTAACAGTGTACCAACTATACTGTTGCTGATGCAAAGACACTTGTATGCACAGGGAGGCTTGCAGGTAGACATCATCTTGTTATTTGTTTTATTAGCATCAAGAGGCTCGCCTCAAATAATATGTAATTATGAAAAGAAAATGGGAAACTTTGAAAAATTGTGCATGATTTATGAGAGCATACACGTGTTTTAATCTATAGTTAGATGGGTTTGAATTTGCATTGATTTGTTTGGTCATAATTCAATGATTCCTTACTGCATTCAGGCTGAAGGGATTTTCAGAATTAATGCCGAAAATAGTCAGGAGGAATATGTGAGAGATCAACTGAATAGAGGAGTGGTACCAGAAGGCATTGATGTGCATTGTTTAGCAGGACTTCTCAAGGTATGGCAATCTAAGTTCATTTCCCTAGTACATGCATTATGATTGAATCAGTAAAATATATTCCAGTGATATCCTGGTATTATTCTCTCAATATTTTCTATTGTTCCTAACTGTTCTAACAGATTGAGAAACTGATAAATTTAGCATGTAAGACAATACAGTTAATTTTTCATCTTCCAAGATGAGTTGAAATTGTTGTTGCTGATAGTTTTACTTTTTAATCATAGTTTATGCTTTTTAAAATGTTTCATTTTGGTTGTTGCAATCAAATTGATGTCAAGCTGAGAAATATAAATATTAGTCAAATGTTTGATAAATTGGGGTGGGATAATTAAACTTTTCGTTTTGACTGTGGGTTGTGCTAAAAGAATCCCGCCATATTGATCACCCATATGATATGATGCACACGGAAAATATATGCATTTTACAATGAGAATTGGATCTTATTATCGGAAATCAACCTAAAACTTTGTAGTTCTCAACATTGTTATTCTTTAAGATCATATAAAACACACAAGTGTTGGATTCAACTCTCTGATACATGTGCAAGCTTGGATAATACTATCAAGTCAAAATATGGATCGCATTAAAGCATTACTGCATGTGTGACATAAGTAACCCCAAAAAGTTTATTTTGGTTTTGGAGGGATTAGTTACATGTTCATCGAGCATTTTTTATTTATGCTACCATCGTACTGTATTAGTTAAGTTACATTTCAATAGTAACTTTGAGTTGCAAGGTTTGTTTTATTCGCAAATTCCTTCTTTATACGAGCCTTAATATAAGATTAGGTCATTATTAAGATTTGCAATACAAAATGATTCCCATCACCTCATCACATTTAGCCTTCGCCATTTCAGTGTCATATAGGTCCTTGGCCTGACATCTAAACTCAGTGTTACTTGATCTGGTGCTATATAAATTCAAAATCTTTATTTTTATATGTACTAGTTTGTTTTCAATAATCTTGTTCCAGAGCTGTATATCATGTTATTGTGGGTTCTCTTTTCACAAATTTCATATTGCTTTGCATCTATTGATTTGTTGAACTGGAATATGATTTTTCTGTAGGCTTGGTTTAGAGAGCTTCCGACTGGAGTTCTGGATCCTCTATCACCAGAAGAAGTAATGCGATGTCAAACAGAAGAAGATTGTGCAGAGCTTGCCAGGCTTCTACCCCCTACTGAAGCTGCTCTCCTGGATTGGGCCATCAACTTGATGGCCGACGTTGTCCAGCAAGAACATGTGAACAAGATGAATGCTCGTAACATAGC
Organism: Croton laevigatus; assembly: GCA_949640765.1. Lineage (NCBI taxonomy): Eukaryota > Viridiplantae > Streptophyta > Magnoliopsida > Malpighiales > Euphorbiaceae > Croton > Croton laevigatus. Next base: position 10,998 of record CATIWJ010040067.1, on the reverse strand, counting down.
CATGGTTTTTGCACCCAATATGACTCAGGTCAACTTCGTCTTCCAAACTGTAATAAATTCTTGATATGAAAATTATGTTTAACTATGAATCTGCATCCTCTTTTTAAGATCTTGGCTTTTGTCTAAAATGCCATATAAAGCAAAAGAAAGAAAACTATATGAATCCACAAAAAATAAACTGAAACTGTATTGTGCTCTCTTTAAATTGCAGATGGCTGATCCTTTGACTGCACTAATGTATGCGGTTCAAGTGATGAACTTTCTTAAGACACTGATCTTAAGAACTCTGCGAGTAAGGGAAGATTCTTTAGTGGAGTCGATTCCTGCTTCACGTTTTGAGCCATTTGATGAGAATGGTCACCAGAGTCCTTCACTTTCCTGCAAAGAAGTTACTGAAATAGACAACGAAAGGGCAGAACAAATCTTCATTGCTCAAGAACCTGATGTAGAAAGCTGTTGCGGCTCTAGTGGGAAGAACACAACAAATGGAGAAGACTGCTGTGCTGCTGCTGAGAAGTCAATCTCTCACAAGGGCACTGCTCAGATCGATACATTCGTCGAGGAAACAAATGCTGATGTTGAAGCAAGTCTTGGAAAAAGCAAGGATGATCAATCAAGTAATTCATTTGTCAGAAAGAGTCATAGTAAGGTAAATAGGCGGAAATCTGGTAAGATAACATTGCCTGCAGAAATGACTCGGGGACTTAGCAACTTGAGCCGCATAGACTCAAGGGCAGAACTTATCGAAGCTTGGCGATGAAAGGCAATGACTGTTTGAAGAAGGTTGGAAGTGGAAAATATGTTTGTGAATTATTATTATTATTATTGATGTATGTTGTATTTTGTGTCCTGTGGATGACTTGATAGTGTGAAGCTAACTTCTTACCAGAATATAACAGCTACTTGTTTAACTATGAAATGTAATGTCCTTCCAAAAATGTGATTTCCATATTCACCACCTATTATTGTTTCATTTACACTTTGACAGTTGTATATATAACAAATTGGTCGCCAAATTTTGGATAAATTTCACCAAGGTACTTGAACTTTGAAAGTTTTAACACGTTAGTTCCTTTATTTCATGTTCTTACTTAAAAATATCTAGACTTCATATGAATTTATATATAATGTACCTTTGGACGAAAATACCCCTCCTTAAATTTCACTTAAGGTATTTGAACTTTAAAAGTTTTAACACATTAGTTTCAAAATTTCATATTCTTACTTAAAAATACTTAGACTTCACATAAATTTATATATAATGTACCTTTGGATTAAAATACTCATTTTTCTAACTAGACAAAAATTTCTTTTCTCATTTTAATCCACTAACTTGATATTATTTTTCAAAATTGAATAAATTATACATTAATTTCTTTTAACAATAATAATAATAAAATTATAGATGACTTTTTAATTATTTTTTTTATAGTGTAATGCAAATCATATGTTTATAAAATAAACACTACACTTTTAAAATAATTATTTTTTTAATTACCAAACATAACTAATTCGAATAGAAATAATAAATACTTATATTTACTAAATATATAAATATTATATTTACTAATCAATAAATAGTATTTAGATATGAATCTATAATAATAATAATTATAGATTTTTAATAATAATAATAATAATAATATTATTATTATTATTCAAAATTAGCTCCTACTATACTGGTGTAGAAAAATAACAAAAAGACCCATACTATTTTGAAATATTCAATTTCACCCATATATTAACCTTAATTTTCATCCATTCCACTTACCCCAATTTATATATATACACGTTATGGAGCAAAATGCTTCATATAGTATTTTTAAAAAAAATATTACAAAATATTAGTATTTACTTATTAATAAATTTAGTAAGAGCGAAATTTATTCTAAAGTATATAAATTATTAGAATAATAATAATAATTATTATATAAATATAAAAATTTAGAAACTTATGAACTATGAAATAATATAACCAATCAACAAAAGAGAGAAAATTAAATTGTGTTTGATGTTGATTTAAAAGGGTGAATGTAAAGTATTTAGGCAATATTCACAATAACTTTGGAATTAGTTTTGAATGTTTTGAATTTTCAAAAATTTATGGAATTGAAAATAATATTTTGCTAAATATAAAATTTTATTGATATTTACTCAAATAGATAGTTTAAAATTTATATATGTTAAGTTGTCTTTTTTTTTTTTTTTTTGGTCAAAGATGGAATTGTGATATATTAAAAATGTAAACTTTTAATTGTGTAATACAACTATTCAAATTAGAACGAATTATTGGATTATTATTATTATTATAGATCCAAATCTAATTATTTATTAGTAAATAAATATTTACCTTTTTATTAAATATAATATTTATTATTTAAGTTGAATTAATTGCATTTAGTAATTAAATAATAATAATAATTTTTTTTAAAAGTATAGTGTTTATTTTATAAACATATAATTTGCATTACAATATAAAAAAATTAAAAAATTATATATAATTTTATAAAATTATTATTATTATTATTTAATTATTTATTATTATTATTATTATTATTTACTAAAGGAAACCAATGTAAAAAATTGTAATTTGTTCAATTGTTCAATTTTAAAAAATAATCAAAATGAGAAATGAAACTTTTGTCGAACTAGAAGGAGGGATATTTTCATCCAAAGGTATCTTCTATGTAAATTCATATGAAGTTCATGTATTTTTAAATAAGAATTTAAAGTTTAGAAATTAATGTGTTAAAACTTCCAAAATTTAAGTACCTTAGATGAAATTTACCCCAAACTTTGATATTAAAGTTTCATGGTATTAATTTTGAAGTAGATGGTTGATTTTTCCTCCTAACTTGCCAAAACAGACCAATTGGCAACATCACATTAACTTAAATATACAGTTTGCAGCATATATATATATATATATCATTTTGGAAAATTAAATATTCAACATAACTATTATGTTTAGTATTTTTACTTTAACCATCAAATTTCCGGACCATTAAGAAAAACCTTTTATTAGTTGATTTACGTGCTATTATTTCGTATTTTTATATCAAAAGAAGGAATAATTCTAGATGCCTTTTTATAGTTATCTTTTTTCCATTTGTACCCATCTTCTAATTTTTTACACTTTCTAGATAATTAGTCATTTAATTCTTTTTTTTTTTTTTCTGTTTCAAAACTTATTAGTTCTTGTCATCCAGGTACTGCAAAATCCTACCAATAATCTGATATTTACATTGGAAACAACCATTTGGGCTGAGCGTAGTGCCTAACGACCCTGAGGTCATGGGTTCAAATTCTATTACGGACAAGGAAATAGCCCAATGATAGGTGTTTTCCTTAACAAGCCTCAGTGTTTGGGTTCGATTCATTTTCCCCCTCCCCTATAGACAGAAAGTAAAGTAGATATATCTTTATAAAAAAAAAAATTCCCCTTTTCCAATCTTACAAATCTTTCTCACAATCCATGGATTTTAAAAAAAAAAAAAAAAAAACATGATTTTTAATTTCAACATGCAACTTTCGATCAACACAAAAATTAAAATTTCAAAGGAAAGAAAAAAACAGAAGTCCATAGCTGAGATGGAATAAAGAGTACGATGTAGACAGAATATGGAGTATCTAAATCTGATAATGGTGGTAAAATTAGAATTTGTGGCAACAGAGAGTAACACGACTAATTCTTTCTATGGTTAGAAGTTAGAAGATAAAGTTTTCTTTTTCCCTTTGAAAATGAAGTATAGCAGCCCATAATTTTCCTAAGCAAGTGGACACTTGATAATTGATAATTGAGAATATTCCAAAACACCAACTCTGAATATTTTCTTTTTAGTTTACAAGATCAACCTTATTTTTTTTCAGCTTGAGCCATGGAGCTTGAGAGAGAGAGTAAATCTCTTTTTTTTTTTTTTTTTAACTATGCACTTTACTCAAGCATCCGAAAAAGGATATAGCTATAGGGCTTGCGGCTCGAACTCTGGAACATGCCTCCACTTTTACTAATTTTTTTCACCACATTAGGGGGTTCCTACATGAGGGTAAAGCTAATTTTGTTTTAAAATATAAACAGACATACACATCCAATTAGTATATTAGCAGAGAGTGAGACTTCAGGTGGAATCGAACTTGGGCAAATGAGGGTAAAGCTAATTAATTAATAAAAAAAGATTTAGCAGACATGATGAAAAATGTTTGTTTGGTGTTTAGGTGTGAAAAATCAAAAATCAGTGTTTAATAATACTTTTGACAATTAAACAAGCTGATTAGAAAAGTGATTAAGATACTAATACTAATCTTAACTTTTGTTTGATGATTTTGTGGTGGTGTGGAGACAGCTGCTGGTTTTACTCTAAAAACCAATCAAATCGCCAAAGTAGTAAGCACTATCACCCTTTGATAAGGAATTTGCTTAAATATCATTTCAACAACCGAAAGAAAAAAAAAAAAAAGTGGTCCCACTCTTCCTATTATATTCCACTACTATTGATTCATCTTAGTGGAGTTGCTACTACTGTATCATATCACAACCGTCCATTCTATTGTTTGATGCAGGATTTGCCACCCATTCTGGTGTGCTAGATACAACTTGTGCCACCAATGTGAACAGAAAGTTACAGTTTTTAAAGTAGTTTTTTTTATTCTAAAAAAAATTAAAATAGCTTTATAAATATCTAATAACCATTCAAACAGTTAATTTTAGTAAAGTTATCTTCAGCGACAATTTTTTAAAATAATTTAATTTTAGTAAAGTTATCTTCAGCAACAGTTTTTTAAAATAATTTGTAACATTTTAGCTGTAAAAATGCTAAAAAGCTATTTTTTAACATTCAATAAAATAGCTTTTGAGGTAGCTTTTTACTATCCAAGTAGCTTTTTATAAAAGAATAATCCATATAACTTTTAGCATTTTGCAAACAGATACTACAAAAACAAATCACCAACAACTATTCAAACAGTTAAACCTATTCAGTTAGTTTTGCTCATAACAGCCCACAATAAAATCCAGTAACTAACATAATATCTACACATCCATAAAAGATAAAAAGATAAAATGAAAGTTAGTTCCCCAAGAATGAGAAAAACTATCCATATTTTGTAAATGGTGAGCTTCACAGAAAGTTCTCCCCATATATTACCCATGAATTTATAACCACCACCAGAGCTTTACCTATCTCCAAAGCCACTCATCCATCATAAACAACAACAACAAGCTCTCCTAATTAATAGCATCCATCTGTTGATTTTTTCAACACGCCAATCCCGTGCTTCTTTCTTTCTTTCTTTCTTTCTCTACCTCCATCAACAAAACCTTCTATCTTTTCGTTTCTTTAAAGTATCGTCATCCTCTATACATACATACATTTACTACTACACAGTCATGACTGCCTGTGGAAGCCTTCAACATATTTTTGATAAACCATTATCTGAATCTCCTGCTTCACTTCTCGATTCCCTTTCTTACCATATCCAACCTGTAAAACCCACCCAACAACCATCCTTCACCGAAATATTCGGTGAGCTTCATTTCCGTGAAAATTCTCCTCCTCCTCCTTCACCACCTTGCTTTTCTTCGTCTGCTACATCTTTTATAGATTTAATCCCACAAACAGACGCTTCAAATGGGAACAAAAATGATAATTTAAGCATTGAATATGAAAATAACAAGCGTCCAGCACTGGACTTCTTGTCAACAACACCAAAGAATCATCAATACACGGGCTGTCACAAAAATGCTGACAGCTTTTCACCGAGGAGCTACGAGAGCTTGCAATTGTGCACTGAAGGACTTGGTTTTGAAAGTTTTGATGACGTTGAGGACTTGAAGAATGATATAAATGATGAATGGAAACACCAAGAAGAGAAAGTAAACATCACAACAAGGCATATGACTACGGAGAATCAAAGTGGACAAAACAGAAGGTCCAGGTTGAGTGGAAGAGCATTCCCTCCTCCAATTTCCTGCATAGGGAAGAGTGGAAAACTATGGGTTTCCTTCAAGTCTTACCGGCAAGATGGCAGGTTTGTGCTCAAACAAGTAAAAATCCCCAGCCAGGAAGTTTTACATGCATGTAGAGAAGATGGGCGGCTAAAACTGCACTTTGTGCAGCCAAGAGATGAAATTCTTGAGGAAGAAGACGAGGTTGAGGAAGAAGAAACAAAAGAGAACTATACAGAAGATGATGAACAAGATGAAGAAGAAGAAACAGGTGATGAGAATGACAAAGTTGATGGCTAAAAAGACAGTTCCAGATATCCTACGCAATTGTAACACTCAAGCTTCTCTCTTTTTTCCCCTAGTATCAGTCATGTAAAGGAAAAAGATAACATCTTGACTGCTTTCTGTAGCTTCCCTTACTATCTCTTTCCTTGTATCTCTGAGTCACCCAATTCTTCAAACCCCCAACCCTTTTTTTCCTTCACTCTAACACTTTATTTTCCAAATTCTTCTTGCATTCAGAGCAGCAGGCATGGGAAATGAGTCCAAATAACAATTAAGAATTATTGACAATTCTCTTTCAAGAAAAGACTAATGACAATTAATAATTTAATAATAACAAACTATTTGCTGCGAAATCTGTCCAAGAAACTCCACAGACAAATCTCCTATGTCCAATATAAATAATGACTAATTCATAATTCCGAGAATAAAATTTTATCCCTGTAAGACAGTGAAACCTTGAAAAACCTTGTGAAAATGGATTTTCCTTCCTAACATTCAACTAAATAGAAAGTAGGCAACATCCACATCAAAAACTTTTTAAGGGGAGACAACCTAGTGAACCGTGCAACCCAGAGTCTAAAATCTACTTGGACAGCCCAATCACACCTGTAACATATCATTCTTGGGACAATAGTACTTTGCACCTGAAAATTAATCTGCTAATCCTAATGGCCACTGAATCTAAAACAACAGAAGCATTTGACAGTAAAACAAGGTGTGCACTGTACAGGGCCAATGATGTCAAGATAATATAGTATGCAAACAGGACAGGAAAGCTGGAAGGGGGAAAAAAAATTGATATTGACTAAATAAGGTAACAGCGGGGAGGTCCAAGTTACGTATGACATCATAGTGCACAATAAGATCAGCAGTAAATTCAAAATATTAAAAAAAAAAAAGAACATTGAGGAAGAATAAAGAAGCATTTGACATTGAAATATGCAAGGACTTCTGGAAAACTACAAAGAAAAACAAATCATGACCCAAGATACGTTTAAGCTTTAACTTATCATCAACAGTATGTGTGTGTGCGTTGTGCCTGTTATTTTTGTTTATTCATTAGACAGGATGACCACTCTAGTCCGTACTACAACAATCTTTGTCATTGATACAGAAACAGCATTCAAGAATCAAGCTTTTGGAGTGAGTTTTTTGGTCATTGCTAATAGCAGCCATAAAGCAAAAAGTTAAGAATAATAATGGATTTTGCAATACATGATTTCAATGGCTTCAAAATTTTTTGGAATTATCCAAATACAAATTTTTCTAATTGTGATTTACACTCATAAAGTCCATATTCCAAAGATCTATTATTCTTTGAGAAAAATTTGTTGTGAGATGAAAGGTGAGGAAAATTCTCTCACACTTGTTATTCATTTTAATGAAGAATGTAACTATAGCCTATACATACATAGGAGAAAACTTAACAGTGAAGAGACTAAACTAACCTTACACACTAACACTAATACTCACAACAATATTCCCCCTAATTTTTATGCAACACGAGTATCAACAATAGTAATGCCAAGATAGCCCTTGATGAAACTCCCAAAAGCCTTATCTGAATAAATCTTTAAAGTAACACAAAAATCGGGTGTAGAATCTTATTAAAGTTTGATAATATTGCCACAGCGAAAATAAAAAAAGCAAAACATATTAAAAGGGCCATGTTATATCCAAACTAGTGTTTTATAGGCCCCCTAACCAATTACTTCTGGTCCAAAGAAGATTCTCCATATTAATCTTCTTTAGATATGAAAACTACTGAACGACAATATGCTGGACACATGGCATGATATAGATCCCAAATGAAAAAAATAGCTAAAGCCTTACCCATATGGACTACAATGAAAACATACACATCATCTATAAAGCAAATCTATATCCAAGGCTTTTGATACTACTGAAGCAAATTTCCAAGTATGTGGGATTTAACTGCAGAACACATCCTAAAGCTATTCAATGCATTGACTACAGTTAAACATAAGATGACAGTCCTGGAATCTGGATATTGGTTAGTGGTCACAGCTTGTGGCAATTAGTGCACTGCTATAGATATCGTACTATATGTAAATCCTACTACAATAGGACACTGGCAAATTAACAGAATGAACTGTGAGATTGTGCAGTATGCATAGCCTCCGACTCACAGGACAACCCAGAAAATAAAATAAAGAACAAATGAATCCACAAACAATTGTAAGTAAATGTCCAATCCTACAGCGTCAAAACAGAATACTGGATGCGGTTAATGAAATCAACTAGGATCAACAGGACAAAAAGCAAGGTGAAAAATCTTGGGACCACATGTTATCATTCACAATACAATACCATCCAAAAACTTTGGAATGTATTCAACATAAGCAATCTTGCACGCAAGATTCCTACATTGGATAATGTAGGACCATAGTGCTGCAACATGTGATGGTTGTTGACTAATGGTTCTACTTTATTTTATTCTGAATTAAGGCCAACAGGGAAATTGTGGAAACTACAAGGAACGTGAAAAGAAAAATTAAAAGGGAATGAAAGGGTAAAAGAGATAGAACGTTGCTTTACCGACCATAAAAGGGGATGAGGTTCAAATACAAAGTGTCCAATAACTTAGATCTTCCATCAACTATGTGGGAATATATATCCCCTCCTGTTACAGATAGTTTATGGTAGGGAAAACGGTTTTAGAAAATTCAGTGATTACCTCCACCACAAACAGAGGTTGGAAAAAAAAAAAAAAAGCTTTAAAATCACAGCAATGGACTACTGCCATCTAATGTCAAAAGAACCTTGTATAGATCAGGACGTCGGTCACGAAATACCCCCCAACTATGTCTCTTACTTTTGATTTTATCTAGATCAAACTTAGCAACAAGCACAGCTTCCTCTTTGTCATCAGCAGCAGCAACAATTTCCCCAGTTGGTCCTGTGCATCAAAATTAAGTTCAGAATATTTCATGTTCATTTACTCAGTACGGTAAAAGAAAGTAAAATAAGATTAATTTTCCCTCTTTAAAAAAACAGAAACCTGCTATGAATGAATTTCCATAAAATTTGATATTGCTATTTCCGTGTTCTGTCTGGACAATTTCTTTCCCAATGCGATTTGAAGCTACTAGAGGCACCTGAATTCGTAGAACACTACATTAATCAACTCCCGATGGAAGTTGAACAACAAAACATCAAATTGGAAATATCACACACAAAGCTCGGCAATTGATGGCAGGCCTCAATTACACCAAAAGCACACTTTATTAACTTCCCCTTTTTAAAAGCCAACATCTCATGATTAACATTCATTCACATTTCACAAAAGTTTTTTCCCCTACAAAAATGTGACAACATGATTATATTTTTTCGTCTTAAACAATGTTCCACTGATTGAGGGGCTGGAATTCAAGGAAAAGTTAGTATATGAATGTTTAAACTGCAGTGAAACTGTAACACAATTATGATTGACTTCCAAACTTGAATTACAAATAAGCAAATATACAAAATGGAAAAGGGAAACTAGAAACAATGCTTCACATAACGGCAAACATGAACTAATTAAAGGCAGGCAAAAGTAATGACTTTGGTAGAAAACTATGTGAGCAATAGCAAATGTAAAATCAATGGTTGCTTACAAGGTTAGCCCCAGCATGCCCTTGCATCACTCGCTTCCAGTGATCACGAGAATCAAGCCCTTCATCTTGAGGTTCAGAACCAATAGCAGTGGGGTAAAATAATATCTCTGCTCCCTGCAGAACCATAGCTCGTGCTGCCTCTGGAAACCATTGATCCCAGCAAATTGCTGTCATACATTCAGAAAAATAAAAAAAAAATGTTACTTCAGTTCCTAGCTCATACAAGATTAAAATGCTTTTTAATTAATTGATAAAAACAAATCTATCAATATAAATACTTAATTTAGTCTATAACACAAGCATGTCAAGAGAGTGAGAATCTCGAAGGGAATGAAGCAACTTACCAACTCCAATTTTTGCAAATTTAGTTTGGAAAACCTGTTTAAAATGACATCAGTACGAAACCAATTAAAGAGAATCAACAGAAATAAATAAAGGTTTCAGAAAGTACAGAATTTAGGTAGACAAGTCCACAAACTTACCTTAAAGCCAGTGTCGCCAGGATTGAAGTAGAACTTTTCCTGGTAACCTGAAGTCAAAAGGAAAATCATTGTAAAGAAACAATACACATTCAAGTTCTGAAACATTCAGCTTAACACACACCTGGTCCATCTGGAATATGAGACTTCCTATAAAGCCCAAGGTCAGTTCCATCAGAATCAATTATGGCTATAGAATTGTAGTGAGCATGATTTGCCTCTTCAAAGAAGCTGACTGGTATTACCACACCCAGTTCTTTTGCCAGTTTTTGCATCCTGCAGAAGTAGTTCAAATGTAAGAATTAAGAATGATAAAGACAAAGGCTTGACCTTTTGGTCCCCTAATGCATTATCACTTATCAGCTGTAGATGAATTAGTAAAGTTTGCAGGAAATCCAAGAGCTAAGATAAAGATGGCAATTTGGAGAAGGGCTGATAGGCCCAGCCCAAGACCACTGTTGGTGTACTCAAGGCGCCGGAATGCAGAGTAGCAAAGGAGTGGGACAGGTGTCCAAAGTTAGTTAGCAAGTGTCAGACAGTAAGGAATAAAAGGAGGAGCAAGGAATGAGAACGGCATTGAGTATTTTGTGATCATTATTTTGTAGCAGCTACTGCTAAGGACTTGTCTTCCTTTGGGAGCAAGTATTTCTTCTCTTGAACATTCTGTATT
>CATIWJ010039969.1:0-17782 GCA_949640765.1 Croton laevigatus | reverse complement strand
ATATTGTTTCTGTGATGATTTCTTGAGAGGCATTGGATTGCAATTTTATTGAATATAGCCATTGTACTTTAAGATTCATGCAACTCTTATGTAAATTTCACTTGAAGGTCTCGCATTTCTTAGTAAATTGAGAGTCATGTCAATATTCCTAGCTCTACAATTATAAAATCTTATTTAATGTAGTATTTATTAAATGAAATAATATTCCTATTCGTATTGGAATAACTTTTTTTGGCTAAAAAAAAAATAACATTGTTTTTACAAATTTAGGATAGAATTTCCGAAATACTACTATTGTAAATTAGTATAGTATAACACCTTTACCTTTAGGATTTGGAATTTATAGGTGGCATTTATCTCTACTACAAATGCAATAAACAAGAATGAGGCCACTAGGCAATACTCAAAGGACAGTTGTGGAGGCTGAAACGTTATGCTGAGGGGACAGGAACAGTATTAGGGTTTCAGAAATACCATTTCTACTAAGGCATACATGAAGAAGAGAAAAAACCTTTGCTTGCTTAGTTCACTCAAAGTAGCATTTACAGCATCATTTCATTATGTATTGAATTGTACCCTTTGAATTTTTCATACCTCAATTCAATTCATTCAGAAAATGAAAGAGGAAATATATATTAGCCATTAAAAGTTTTGGTCACCTTGCAACTCAAAATCATGTATGAACAAAAAAATAATTCCTACCAGCTACAAATAAAGCCAAGGTGATGAAAGGAAACTACTTTTAATTAAGATTTGGCGTTTGGACCCTTGGAAATCAAAGGAAACTACAAAGAAAAGTAAAAAAGCGAAGGTTGAGCCTAGATAGTTAAAGCATTGGCCTACTAGGGCTGAGGTCCTGAATTCGACTCACATTTCCCCTTTCCCCCAATTCCTCCCTCCAAGTACCTATGTTAACCAAATAAAAAAAAAAAACACACAACAAAAGTAAAGTTACTTTCTATAACCTTTAAGTAGCAATAAGATTAATGATAAACAAACAACAATAACCCGCTAAAAACTATGACAATTAGAGTATTAATATCCTTAAGATACATACAAACATTAAAAAAGAATAAACTTATACTGCAATGCAATTATCCTAACCCTTAAATCATATATATGCTATTAACTGAAACAGAGACTAATATTAAGACCTAACTGAAAATATACACAACTTTCCATCTATGCCAAAAAACACAAACAGTTGATAATCAAGCCACAAGGGGGGGACACCTGACTCAAAGGAATTGCATTTATGAGCAACCTGCAATTAACATGGAAAACTGAACTTCAAGTTTCATTCTTCGCACTATTGCTTAATGTTGCTGCGTTCATTTTTGCGTAAGAAGACAGTACAACTGAATCAAATCAGTTGTATCAATTTGAAGCGTTTTTTCCCTCCCAATTTTCTGGTTTAATATTGAAAAACCAATAACTTAAATCATATTGCATTTCTTTTATAATAAAATTTAAATTGGCATTCTAATATATAACATCAACATCTATAATAATAATCTTAACAAACCATAAAATTTTAAGTTGGTGTAGAAAGCTATAATTTTGGCATAAACTAGAACTGAAACTTTTAAAACAAATTTTGACCAATTAAACACAAATTTTTATTTTCATAAACAATAATGTCAATTTGAACATTTTTTCACAAGCTAAGAATAACAAGTTAGATCAACATTGCCAAAACTAATACCCATTTGATTTATTCAATTCAACAATAGAATAAAAATAAGTACATATTTTATTTTAGATATGTAACTCCCGTTTTATGCAATATTTTCTTGTGGTATAATCCAACTGTTTTCCTATCTCTTGCCATCTCTATGCCTTTGTAATCAAAGGCTTAACACCCAAAAGGAATTACTAATTTAAGTAGATTGAACCAAATATGTTAAATACAAGGTTCAACGAGGTTAGCTGATTTCCCCATTGAAGTTAGCGGCTTCCATATGAATCATTTCCATCATCTTCTAAAAATCCCTACAACAATTAATCCAAACTTCTTTCCAACCTAAATCTCAAGGCTGCTTCTATATTTACATAAATTGGCAAAGTAACTAGAAGCAGTGAGATTCCATGCATGGTAATTGCAAATTGACAAGGTTTCAACATAACCTAAAAGGCATTTATCAAATCTCCCTTCAACCCTCCCCCATAATATCTAATATATAACCCTTCTAGGATCCCAATAAGAAAATAACATGTTTAGATGCAGGATGAAAGTAAGCGTTAATGTATTCACATAGCCAACCTTTTTTAACATACCTTTTAGGAAAAATACTCATACAGGAACATTGCAATGTAACACATTATAAGTACACCAAAGTTGAAACCAACATGAGCTAATTAATTTTATAACAAAGATGTTCATTTGCTCTTAATCAAGTCTGCAGGCAACACTAGAAATTATAACAACCCTATGATAGTAGCAAAGGAAACAATGGAAAGCAATTAAATGGCAAGAAAAAGAAACAAAGAAAATTAAAACTTACTGGGAGCTCTTTCGCATTTTCTTTCTAGGTTTTTTCTTATTTTTCTTCCTTTTTTTGCCAGAACTAGTACCGGCATCTGAAGACTGTCCAGTATGCACAAATGTTATTGGAGGTTCAATTCTTTCCAACTTCGATTCTGGTTTTGGTACATTATTAAACTCATGATGAGGTTGGATTCCTAGTATGTCTTCTGCACATGTAGTTACCAGCACATTACTAGTAGCAACCAAAGCAACTTCAGCTTCTTTTCCTTTGTTTACATCATTGGATTTATGTGATGCAGGAACATTGCTATTGTGAATATTGGGCTCTGAATCCTTGCATGTATCCAATGCAGCGTACAACTTGGATTTTGACATGATTATCTCAGAAATAATTGCACTTGACAAGGGATTCCCTGCATCAACAATTTCAATTAAGCAACTGCTTAGAGAGCACAATGACACAAGTAACAAGAAAATGGAATCAATTTAACTTGTCGAAAATGAATACCCATAAGAGAAAGAATTGTAGAACGGGCTGCCAATTGTTCAGCCTCTTTCTTGGTTCTACCAGTGTCGCCGGTATAGGTTATACCATTGAAAACCAAAGAAGATACAAAAACTGGAAGTACGTCCTGTGACTGGATTGTGTTGTATGTAGGCAATTTTAATTGCATCTTGACTGCATATTCGTACAAGATGGACTTGCAAAACATTGTGTCCTGAACTATGAGAGAAAGGAAACAAATAGGAAAAAAAATTGTCAGATGCCTAGCCAACATTAAAATGAATAAAAATAAATGGATAATAACATATAATTAACATCTGAACTGTTTATTCAATTAAGAGCAGTCAGCTAGGAATGCTCATCCAAAAATCAAAGAGACAATTTTACTCCACAAATGATATCCCACATGAACATTCTTTCAATTCAACCACTTTCATCACCTTTTCACTTTCCATTGCCTTTTAGTAATTAAAAAGAAACATTAGACATGTCCTATCATTTTCCTTTATTTTTGAACACAAAATAAGAAAAAATAAGTGAAAAAAATAAAGAGAAAGGATGCCAATTAAAAGAAATAAATGAAGTACATGGACGGGGTAAATAACTAATTTTACAAGATATTTCAGCCAACAAGAAATTTATTAACTCAAACTAGAAATTGATAAAAGAACTTTGAAACATTGAAATAGAAAACATTGACATGATTCAAGCATAAAACCATATATTCTTCCAAAGATTCACTTCAGATCACTTTAAGAACGTGTATCCTTAACAAGGTGCATCTTATATCTAATAAGGTTGTTTCATTTGTCAAATTCTTTATCCACAGAAACTGAAATAGAAAGTAATTGTATTCTAAGACATTGGAATACACCTCACCTAAGCATTCGTATATTTTTGTTAGATATAAATTATATTAACAATGCATACGAGTAGGTTTGCTCTCAAGCTAAACTTTATTTGTCTCATATCCAAACAGTAGATTTAAACAAAGTGAACACCATATTACTGCCAGGGGAAAAACAAAGAATTAGTAAGACATAATAGTTGGAAGGTTAAAAAACATGTACCCAAATAATTTTTTCAAAAAAAAGAAAAAAAGATAGACAAAAGCAATTCATTGTTGTATAAAGAAAGAGTACCAGGCAAATAATTTTCACTATTAACCAATAAAAAATTTAGACCATAAGACCAATAAGATGCAATATTGAGCCAAAAGATTATTATGGAAAAACACCAACATTTTTACTAGAATATGTGCCTTTAATGTTACTAGCTTACATTATTAGACAAAATTTAAATAAAAAAAACCTATTAATTGGGGAAAAAAGGATATTGACAATTTTTGACAAAATAAAAAATACAAATTGACAAACCTTATGAATTAGGGGAAATCCTTCATCCTTCATCTTTTTCAATATGCATTCCATTGCAATTCTTGCAGCATCTTGCTCTGCTTCCTTTCTATGTAAAAAGGTGTTTGGAGAACTGTAATGTGTTCCATCCACTATTACAGTTGATCTAAATTTTGGCAAATGTTGATTGCCTTCATTAACAGTTTGATATGTTGGTAATTGCAAGGATGATTTTTGAGTGTACTCTTGTAATTTATTCTTATGCATCAACTGTTTTGGAATGCCTGAACAAAATAAAAGCTTCAGAATAGTTGACATATATTTGTTATTATTAACAAAATGAGAAGCATATCAATAACCCGTTTGTAAAAGTATAAGAAATATTACTTCCTCTATTTCTACAATTATGATCACGGAAGCAACTAAATGACCTACTCGGCAAAAATTTCACTAAATTACCAACAACAAAAAGATCATAACCCACAAAATAACAGAAAACACAAAATGCAGTACTCACTTGCAGAGCTAGAGGCACAGGCAGCAGCAGTTGAAGCCAAAGCTGGATCTGAAACCGGAACAAGCATGGGAGTCGACATTGAAGTTGCAATAGGATTTTGGAACTGTGGAGTAGGTTGATTGTATTAGGAACATCAGAAGGTATGGATTCAGCCATGAGTCATGTGAAGTATTAAATCGAGTGTAAAGAGAAAGGCAAAATAGACGTTAGGGCTTCCAACAACGCTAAAGATATAATTAAAGAATGTTTGTGAAAAGGAAAATTTGGGATTCATAACAGAACTCGAGACGGTACCGTTTCAATGCTGAGTTCAACCGAACCGAGTCAGGTTTCCCCTTTTTTTCCGAGAACAGGACATTTTCAATTCCAGCAATCCTCCCCCTTGGCAAAAAACCCTTCCCCCAATCTTTATAATCAAAGATAAATGCCAAAACAGATAAATTCCAAATACTAACTATTCTAAAACAATGAACCCAAAAAAAAAAAAATATATTATTTTTCAAATTGAAAGTCAAGTCCTTGTTGCTATAACGACAACACTTGAATACCAAAAACACGCAGACCCATCATCTAAAGTCCGAACCCTAGAACTCTTCTAAGAAATAAATAAAAGAGGGAGATTACCTGAAAAATCACCGTCGTCAATCTCAGGCACACAACAACGACTAGAAGGTTCTGTGATGGCTGGAGCCTGGATGCTAGTGGAGTGGCTTGCTGGCTCTGTGTCTACTAGGTGGGTGGCGCCAGGCACGGGAGGAAGAGGGAAGAAAATAAGTTGTGATTTGGTACAAAATGGGTTAGGGCAGGGGTGGGCATTTTCGGTTTGGTTCTGCCAAACCAATTGAAAAACTGATCTTGAATATAAAAACCGAAACCGAACCGATATCCCTAAAAACCGAACAAATACCGAACGAAACCGAACCGAATTCAGTTCAGTGAAAAACCGAAAATTTCCAGCATTATTAACATTACCTACATTCAATTCAATCTGAAATTTAAGTCCTACAGTACAAAATTCAATCTGAAATTTAACCGAGAATACAAACAATAAATATAGAAATACAAATAAAAGACACATTTTGATCAACCAAGCCCAAAAAGATAAACTTAAAATCAAGAAATTGTGGGACCTTCTATCTCCTCTGGTTCTGGAGGATGACAAGGAAGTGGAATAATATTACAAACAAAAAAATCAGATGAGGAAGTTGTATCAGATGGAAATATCATCAGGAACTAAGAAGATAAAAAAATTCACTACTAAAAACAACAGGAATGATAACAACAAAGAGACTGCAGATACTTAAAAGTTACCACGAATATATATCCTACAATTAAATTTCCTCAATAAAACTTGGATTAGAATGTTATAGATTTGGCTTAGTAGTCCTACAGTGCCAAATTCAGACTGAACTAATATACTAACATAGCATGGGACTAAAACGAGGGTCTTAAAATCGTTTAAAAACTGTTCACATATTCGAAGTCAAAATCAAAAGATATTGTGCACTTCCATATGCAAAACCTATCTCTACAATTGAAAACAAAACATGGTTTTAATCTATACCATATATTTATATAAGGAAAACATAATGAAATAGTAAACTTTAAACTCAAACATTAAAAACTGCCGTAATTTAAAACTCCAAATTAAATGAGCATATAAAAGCTAACAAATTCATTTGATTAAAATGACGAAATTTAAATCATACCTTAGAGAAGAAGCAAGGATCGAAGGATCGACAACAGTGAAGTCTTAGGTTTTGAAGTGAAATTCACAGCTACGGCATGAATAAAACGTATGTGGTTAGAAAGGAGAGTAATGTGCCAATTTTTGGTATTAAGTTACAAATAATTAAACACAAACATAAAAATAACAAACAACATTGATATATATATATATAACATGCAGAACAACTCATTTGGTTTTAAAAAAAAAAACAGAACAATTGACCAAGCACTACATTTTTCATAAATGAAAATAATTTTTAGAAGGCATTCCATCAAACACCTCTTGAGCTAAAATTGAGAACCTAAGGGGATTCAAATGAACAGTAAAAAGGGAAATCAAACAAATTCAATCACATGATGCAACTAATAATTTAAAAAAAAAAACACTTGGAACAATACCAAATTAGAAGCTACATTGATCACAACTCCAATTCCACAAAAGAAACAAAATATAGCAACCAGGACCAGAAATCACAATACCCACTAAAATATACACCACTAAGCACTAATCAAGAGATTACGGCTTGCAAATTCAATATGGGAAAGAAAGAGCAGAAGTAAGAACAATAAATTCAGGCTAAACAGTAATCAAGAGATTAGGGTTTGCAAATTCAAGAGCAAGTGAAGCAGTCAATTTCATTCAGGCTAAACAGAAACTAAAAAACCTCAAGAATAAATTGAAAGAACACTAAATTAAAGAAGAAAACAAGAGAAACTTACCAGAGTAGACGACCGAAGGTGAGCCTATGTTAAGAACACGACCGTGAAAACTGAAACCCTGTGTAGAAGAAACGTCCGTGGGTGGAGAACCGGACAAAGACAACCGGAGATGAGCAGTCCGTGCTCTGGTACTCTCTGGTGGTGGTGCTCAGGTGGTCTGCTGTGAATGAGCGATCAGAAGAGTGGGAAAGAAAGAGGAGAAAAACGAATTAGCTGCTGGAAAAGAGGAGAATAGATGTTTGTGGGTTAGAGGGTTGTTGTCGGCGCTTAGGTGGTGGCAGAGAGGGAGTGGCAGGCGCGGTGGCTGGAGGTGGAGGCTGAACGGAAGGGAAGCAGCAGTTGACGTAACAGAGAAATGGTTTCGTCGAAAAGAGGAGAGAAGCTAGTGCGGAGAAAGAAACGGGAATTAGAAGATATATTAGGGTTTAGATATTTGGTTTTTTGTTCCGTACCGTTCGGTTCTCACATGCTGAAAACCGAAAATCGAACCAAAATTTTCGATTTTTATATATTTATAACCAAAAACCGAATCGAACCTATTGGTTCATTTACTTTTAATTCGTTTTCGGTTTAGTTTTCAGTTGACAGGTTTATTTGCCCACCCATAGGTTAGGGACTCAAAAAGTGCTGTTTTATTTGCTGACTCAAATATGGGTGGGTCCGACTCGTCAGCCCCTCCCCCTGCCCCCCCTCCCCCAAAAATAACTATGGCAAAAAAAAAAAAAAAACATGGGTGGGTCCGAATTTTTTTTAAAGGGAACATTAATATAATTAGTTATTGTGTTTTTCAGAATATAAAAATACACTTATTAATGTATTAAGAGCATCTCTAATCTAATCCAAAATTGCTCTAATAGAAGTATTATATAAAAAACAAAAAATACAGGATGAGAATAAAATACTATATTAAAAAATTAGAGCATGAGAATAAAAAATCCAATGTTCTATTTAGACTATCAATTTAATGTGGCATTAAAAAAAATAGAGAATATCTTACTATACTCTCTATTTTTAGAGAATTTACTAGACATGCTAACTCAACAATTTTTGCCGTTATTTTATTATTTTGCTCTATTTTTTTATTTTTCTTTCTCTTCTTTTTATTTAGCAATTCTTCATTTCTCTCCACTCATCAATTTTGATTCTTGTTTTCGTTTCTTAGCATTTTCGATTTACCTATTTCCCCACTAAGTTCAGTTAGTTTCTTAACCATTTCCAATTTTGGATTATAATTTTTTCACCGATTTTTATCGTCTGCTCTTCCATTAAATGATTCCTATCTTCAACATTTTTGTTTACATGGACACAAAAGCAATCTTCATCGGCAATGGAAACGAATGACAACAAGCAATAGTGATTGATGAAATTTCAGCTTTTGTTGTTTCTGTTGTGCCTGCAATGATACTAATTAGGTTTTTTTTTGAACTGAAGAACAAAAAATGGAACATTCAAAGGACTCAAGTAAATGGCATGTACGAAAGGTTGGACTGATTAGTTTCAACTCTGAAATTATAAAATTATGAAATAATTATATATATAAATCAAAATAATTTTCATACCATTTTTTATTCTAAAAAGTCAAAATAGAAATAATTATTTTGATTTATATTTATAATTATTTCTTTTAAATAATTATTTTGTGTTATATCTATAATTTTTTTAAATAATCAGAAACAATCAAACCAAATTACGAATTATTGTCACTGAATGAATTAATAGTAAAATAAATAAATATAGATTGACAATCAGTAAAATCCGGATCAAATAAAGAGTCAAAACCATAAACTAAACATTATATAATAAGAGATTGGTTACCACCTTATTTAAAAAGTACTTTTCAAAATTTTTATTATTTAGTTTATCAAATTAAAAATTTTTAGTATATTTTAAGTCTTTATTAATATTAATATATTTTTATATTATAATTTAAAATTTTATATTATGATTTTACAATTATTAAGAGTAAAGTGGGTTTCTAGTAAAAAAAAAAAAAATCAAGGTACATAAAAATTGAGCGCCAAAACTGCAAAAAAATAGTAAAAATGAAAATTCAAATCAATTTCAAGAGCAAATTCTACAAATTTTTATATCTGTTGTTGTTGCCAAATTAACAGCATAAAAGTAAACTTAATGGCGTGATGATGTCATGGTATACTTGTGCTAAACAATAGTGATGTGAGAACAACTATGTTAAAATAGAATTATTAAATAGTAATTATAGTCAAATATCAGTAATGAAATAGTAATTTTTTTAAAAAATAAAAGACAAAAATATAAAAGCATAAAAAGTGTTATTTCACTAATTATAAAACTAATGTGCTAGTTCTTTTAAATCAAAGTTTAAAAGCATGATATTTTATATAATTTCCCTATAAGTGAACACTTGAACATGATATATTTTTTTTAACAGATTATATATATATATATATATATATTTTTTTTTTTTTCATTACTTTTCTAAAAGTGATAAAAATTATTTGTGCATTTTTATTACAAATATAAAAATTATTTAATCATGCTCTAACTAATTTATGTGCCAATCCATTTACAAGATATTAAGCCAACAATCATGTGGTAAAATAACTTCATTAATATCAAATAAATTGAGCTTACAAACATTCATTCTCAAATTGAGTATCTCAAATTAAGAACTCAGAGTTACACTTTTTTCAATTCAACAATGGAATTTAATCCGTAGGCAACATAAGGGAGGACTCTCCCATTAATACACGTTCAAATGGAGATATGAACTCATAGTCAATAGGTCGCGACACAAGCAAACTAACTACTAGGCTAAACCCTCACATCGAGTAACACAAATTTGACGAGATGTTTAATTATTACAACGGTTTCAATGACTAAAATTAATATAACTAGATGATGTATTTTTTAAGGAAAAATTCTTTTGACTTTTCTCCACTTATCATCTGTACAAATTTAAAAAATCTCTCTAAAAGTTAGTAACGAATTCGTTAAAACAATAAATTTTTACAATGCTTGACTCACAACATAGTGTTATACAATTAAAAACGAAATCCAATTCATCTCTTTATTTTTATTTTATTTTATTTTTTTTTTTTCGAGAGAAGAAATCCAATTCCTTACTCATAAATCTATTTATCTATAGAACGGGAGAAAGGAGGTTCGTTGGAAAGAGCTGTTTTCACAACGGAAGAAAGAAGAGAGATTTTAAGGGATTCATAATAAGAGAAATAAAAAACTTCTCATTGGAAGTCTCAAACGGCAAATTCAAGAAATTAAAATGCATATAATAAATCAAACCCTTTTAGCAAGTTCAGTTCTAGATGGGTTACATAATGGAATGCCAAAACCACCTAACAAAATATCTGGGAATCCGGCTTTTCATATTTTCAATTCCAAAGACAAGTGAATGGAATGCTGAATGCAAATTGTGGGGCCACTCTCCGCTATTTGCAGGCTAATATTTCTTAAGAAACAAAACCAACACATCTTCTTCCATTATTTACAGAGCTTCAAGTATCATCTCTAGTTAGAAGAATCTTGGACGATCTTCTACTGGGGCTCTCACCTCTGTTAGCATCTCCAATTTGTGTTTACATGCAGAAAATCAAAGGCCAAACTGAATTATATGCTTCTAGTTCAATTACAATAAATAAAAAAAGAGAGAAATATCAACAGTACAAACAGGAATATAATAACTTGATACCGTTATATATTCTGGAGAATCATCCAAACTCGTACAACCTAAAACAACTTCCCTCAGCTTAGTTGTGAGCTTGTGACAAACACACAACTGCCAATAGCATTTCCGAACAGAAACAAAATTAGATAGCTGCAACGATAAAAGGTGAAACTCACCCATGAATCATAATATTGAGTTCGTTCTGGAGAAATTTTACCTCAGATTGAGTTGCACTACCAATGATACATACAAATATACGTTGTTCCATTTTTTCCAAATCTAATGTAACATTTCATCAAGACTGAATCACTGCAGACAGTGACTCTCTACCTTCGTGTATGACTGATAACGTCTCTCCATTAAACTTACCAAAAATCCCACAAAGTATTGATAATAAGAAGGTGATTTAACCGAAGCTCAATTCCACAACTGAGCTTTCAAATTGGATGTATAACATTAAAAAAAAATAATAATAAAATAGGAAAAAAAATGGAATGTTCTCATATAAGGGAAGCCAGAACCTTGCTTGGAACAATTTTCTCACTGGTATACATATCCTGGCCTTCGTAGGATCGAAACTCGGTCAATAGTGTTAGAGAAAATCAAGGTTAACAAACAATTAGAATGGATTTTAATTTGTTAATTAATGGAAAGAAGAAGAACCAAACAAGTAGAAACTGAATGTGACAATTTTGCTGAATGTCTCTTCCTTGAGAGCCTTTCCATTTAAATAGAGAACAATCTTAATTTACAAAGGCTGAAGATTAGCTATAGAATCATATGCAAACAATGCTAAAGAAAATCAAAATTACTTCCAAACTCCTTCCATTATCAACGAATTTATAACAGAAAAAATGCAGAAGAAGAAAATGAAAGGAAATCATAAAAACAGACAGACCTGAAATAAACTGTTTGCTGCCCATTTGCATCAAACCTTTGGTTTATAATTCCTTTAAAATTTTAAGTGACTTTGGAAGATTCACCAATGCCATTCCACTCATTTTATGTTGCGCCACCAATATTTCTACTTGTTTCTTAATGCCTTAATGGGATTAGTGGGTGGGGTAGCATTGAAGACAGCAAATTGAGACTGAAAATCACGAACATGGGGATTGTTTATGATTTAGCAGCATAGATGATAGAGGCATTAGGAAAGGAAAAAGTGGAAAGCAGCAATGTGATTGCCATTGATAAAGCATCTGGGGGAGAGAGAGAGAGAATAATGTTGTTTTCTTCCTTTTCTTGCGTCCCTATGAAATATACTTTGAAAACTGAAATTGGTTTTAATGTACTTTTGTTTTCAAGTTCAATTTTGATTTTTGATGGTTCACAGGTTAGGTATGATTTTCACCAAATGGTTGAAAGAGAGGATTTTGTAGACATGAACAGGAGAGAGGGGAGAAGAGTTTTGTCCATTTGGGTAGGTGAATATTTTGAGTAGATAAAACAAAAAAAGTGGGCATTTTTAAGTGGTAAAATTAAAAATTGTATAGTTTAAGTTCCGTGCGTAAAAAATTATGTGTATTTGATATTTTCCTTACAATAAATGGCTCTTCTCGCCAACCCAAAAGGGTTAGCCTGGTAGTGAGGTAAGTCACCAAAGACCAAAAGGTCCTGGGTTCAAATCCTTTGGGGGTAACTAAAGGCAAAAAAAAAAAAAAAGCTCTTCTCGCCATTTTTAACAAATCCTAAACTATCTCAGCTACACCAACAGTATTAGCCCAACCACAGCTATTGTTCCATACACCAGAAATTCGAACCAATTTCAAAAATAATTCACAGAATAACCCTAAACCCTATTCTAGAGTCAAATTAAGCTGGCCTGCTGCCTACACCTAAAACACTCATACCCAAACCACCAGATATGCCAACTTTAACTAGTAAGCAGACGGACAAGAAAAGGGCTAAGAATTTATGTTTCTGGTGAGATGAAAAATATACACCAGGGCATAGGTGTCCAAAGAGGCAAGTAAGTTGTTACAGTTAAAAGAAATTATTGAAGATGAAGATGCTAAGACTTCTACTTGTTTCTATGACTGTGAAACTCAACTTGGCACAGTTGAAACTCTCACGTCACTTAATGCTTTGTGGGGTGCAGATGGGGGGCAAACTACGATGTTCAGGGGGGCAGTGTAAGAAGAAAAGGCTGCATTTATTAATAGACACAGGAAGCAACCATAATTTCCTGAATTTGAACGCTGCCAAGGCTCTAGACTATCAGTTGCAGCCAATTGCTGGTATTTGGGTAGAAGTTGTTGATGGGAATGAGATGAAGTGTGAATATGTGGTAAAGAATTTTGGGTGGAGCATGCAGGGGCAAACCTTTAGCACTACTGTTTATATTCTGCCCATTGGTGGCTATGACCTAATTTTTGGGGGGTTCAATGGCTCAAATTGATGGGAGATATTAATTGGAATTTTGACAAGTTGACTATGTCTTTCTCTCCTACGAGGGTGAATTATTTCCTTAAAAATGGCAGAATTTGGAAAGTTTGAGTTTGTTAACCTTCAAGGGGTTGGAAGAAGTGAAGGAGATAGAAGAAATTTGTCCAGTTGCAGACAATGGACAAGCTGTTTTGCAACCAGCAGCAACTGTCATGCCTGTAACCACCCATCAGAACTTACCAAGTTCAATTCATCACCCCTGGACTGAACTTCAGTCTTTACTAGACACCTACAAAGACATATTTCAAGAAACTAAACACTTGCCACCTAAAAGATCCCATGATCATAAAATTCTTCTCAAACCTCAAACCTATACACCACAGACCTTACAAATATGATGCGCAGCAAAAAGCTGCTATTGAAGAAATGATTAAGGAGATGATGAAAAATGGAGTTATAACGAATAGTAGCAGCCCTTATGCAAGTCCAATAGTTTTTGTTAAAAAGAATGATGGTTCTTGGAGAATGTGCATTAATTACATGGCTTTGAACGCAGTAACAGTTAAGTACAAGTTCCCAATTCCTTTGATTGAGGAATTACTTGAAGAATTAGGAGGGGTTGTCATCTTTACTAAGTTGGACTTGAGGCTTGGTTACTGTGAGTTGAGAATGTGGAAAGCAGACATTGAAAAGATAGCATTTAGAAAACATGAGGGGCACTATGAAATTTTGGTGATGCCTCTTGGGCTTACTAATGCGCCAGCCACTTTTCAAGCTTTAATGAATGATGTATTTAAACCCTATCTATGCAAGTTTGTGCTTATTTTCTTTGATGATATTCTGGTTTATAGCAAAACAAGGGAAGAACATCCATAGTTGTCAAAGGCGCGCCCCTTGGGCAAGGCTCCGACCATTGGCAACCGAACAGGTGCGCCTTATTACAAAAGGCTCCTACATTTTTTTTTTAAATAAGTAACATTAAAAAGTATAACTCTCGAAGCACAATAACCAACAAAAGCAGCTTTTGACAAAAGAAAAGGAGGAAAGAACCCTAATTTGCAAGAGTTGACGCTAGTGTTTGTTTTTTTTTTTTTTTAAATCTTTCAATATTTCTCAACTTCAATAACCACAAGAAGTATATCTAGAGCAAAACAACACATAGTTTGGCTTGTTGGTGTTTCTATAGCTTTTTCAATATAATTTATATTTTTTCCAATGTTGCGCCTTTTGTCCAAAGGCTTGCCCACCCTTTACCTTGCGCCTAGGCTCCAAGACCCCTTTAGGCCTTAGTGTGCCTTGAGACTCTGACAACTATGAGAACATCTTCAGCATTTGCAAATGGTACTTCAGACCATGAGGGACAAACAACCAACTACTAGCTAAACTATGCAAATGTCAATTTGCAAAGTCTACGGTGGAGAATTTAGGCCGCTTAATGGATGTCGATGGGGTCTACACTGATCCAAGGAAGATATAGGAGGTTTACCAAGGGGTATGGAGCTTTTGCTAAACCTCTAATTGAATTACTCAAGGACAACTTTGGATGGACAGGAGAGACTCAACAGGCTTTTGAAAGACTCAACATAGCTGTGATTCAAGCTCTAGTCCTCACACTACCTAATTTTAGCAAGGTATTTGTGGTAGAGACCGATGCTTCAAAGCGGAGTATTGGGGCAGTATTAATGCAAGAGGGGCATCCCTTGGCTTTCATTAGCAAGGCATTATCACCCACTCATCAAGTCCTATCAGCTTGTGAAAAGGAACTCCTAGCTACACTAATGGTTGTCCAGCATTGGACCCTTATCTAACTCACAGGCACTTCATCATCTTGGACTGATCATAAAATTTTGAAATACTTACTGGAGCAGATGTTGTCTACAGCAGCTTAGCACTATTGGTTGGTGAAGTTACAGCCACATGACTATGGAATCCAATACAAAAAGGGTGCAAAAAATAAGGCAGCAGATGCTCTCTCTAGGCATCCTCAACTTTCCATCAATGCCTTGATTGTGCATATCATTACAGATCAGCTCATGGCTGCTATTCAAGAGTTGTGGCAGTCAGATGCTACTCTCAAGTAGATAATTTCTGATTTGCAACAGAATCCAGCTTCTCACCCTCATTATACATTCACACTAAGCAACTTAGGAGAAAGGGTAAACTTGTAGCGGGTACCGGCCTTTGTTACAACAAAAACTCCTAGAAACCTACCATAATTCTGCTGTGGGATGTCATCCTGGTATGACAGTAGCTTCTAAGAGACCAAGTTCAGTGGTTTATTGGAAAGGAATGAACAAGGCCATTAGAAATCACATCAGGAATTGTTCTACTAGTCGACAAACAAAGTATGAAACTGTGGGAGTACCAGGTGCTTTGCAACCACTCCCAATTCCTACAAGTTAGTTCACAGACTTGACTATGGACTTCATAGGACATCCTAAATCTAGCAATAAGACTGTGATCTTTGTGGTGGTTGATAGGCTCACCAAGTATAGCCATTTTGCAGCACTTGCTCATCCTTTTTCTGCCAAAACAGTGGCTATTGTTTACAAGCTACATGGTGTACCTAATTCCATAGCCGGTGATAGAGATCAACTTTTCACAAGCTGTTTTTGGCAGGAATTTTTTAAGCTTCAAGGTGCATCTCTTAATCTCACAACTGCATACCATATGGACAAACAGAACGGGTGAACAGGGGCTTAGAGACTTACTTGAGGTGCATGGCTGGAGAAATGCCTAACAAATGGGTTCAGTGGCTATTCCTAGCTGAATTATGGTATAATACATCCTACCATTCAGCCATACTTATGTCCCCCTTCCAAGCTTTGTATCGAATTCCTCCCCAATCCACCTTCCATACTTTCAAAATGACTCACCTAATGCCTCAGCAGATTTGCTGCTAAGGGACAGAGAGGATGCTATTGCATTGCTCAAGCACCATTTCCAAAGAGCTGCTTCTAATGAAGGTGCAAGATGATAAGCATAGAGTGGACAAGGTTTTTGCAGTGGGAGACTAGGTTTATCTTAAGCTAAGGCCATTTGCACAATTGTCTATCCCTAGGGTACACCATAAGCTCCACTATAGGTATTTTGGTCCCTATCAAGTTCTGGAAAGGGTGGGGCAGGTTGCCTATAACTAAAGCTTTCTATTGATATGCAGATTCAGGATGTCTTCCATGTGTCTTTACTTAAGTCTGCTGCCCATCCAATTGCGGAAGCTACTGCAGAGTAACCAGTGCCGAATCCTTCCCCACAACAACGTCTAGCTATCCTAGATAGAAGGAGGGTTAAAAGGGCTAGTAAGGCAGTAACTCAATGACTTATTCACTAGACCAATAGCTAGCTTGCAGATGCCACCTGGGAGTTCTTTTATGATATTCAGCTTAGATATCTAGACTTGCATCCTTGAGGACAAAGATGTTTTGGAGAGGGGAGCATTGTTATGAAATAGAATATGCTTGGGTGAAATGGTGGTGTGTTGATGAGATTTGTGTAGTTTGATTGTGTTATATGTGAGAGACACAAGAAATAACTCTAGGCAGTGCCACATTATAGTATTGGCCTTTTAACTGCTTTTCAATTTAGTGGAGGGAACCAGCTGTACTGTCAGTAGTATATAAACCATAATGACAATATGGGAAGCGTGTATTATGTATGCAATTATTAGTAACAGATTCCTTTCCATGTTTATCCCTCTATTTTGTTTTGATTCTCACTCTTTTATGAATTCCATCTGAAAACCATAGAACCCAATCAGCCCATTTATCAGATAATTAAAAATATTCGAGGGAATAATTGTCTTTTGGATAGCACTAGATAGTGTGAATACAAAAAAACTAATCTCATGATATTTTGTCTATACATAATGCAAATTAGGAGGGTGCAGAGAAGTTTGTGTTTTCTGCACTTACAGAATCTTGGGTACTTATCTCATACGGACTAGCAAAAAGTGCCACATTTTTGTTCACAAACTTCATCTGCAAGAGTAGTAAATTTTTCCTAAAAGTGCGCCTGCTCAAATAAAGTTAGTTTAGCATAAATTTTGACATTTGAATTTAACAGTGTAATTTGACAATGAAACGGAACCAAAAAACTAATAACAGGAAAGTAGAATATACACAAAAACTAATGCTTACCACTGGCTTTGGCTTTTGTACGTCACTAGCAACAGATTCCAAGTAACTCTCCTGCGCTGCACCATCCTTCTTTCTTGTCTGATTAGATTGATTTTTCAAACGGATGTTTCGGATGAACCTTATTTTCAGTTCTTCTTTGATGTTCTAGAGCTTTTTCTTCTAGCTTTTTTTTCTCTGTTTCAAGCTCATTTTTATGTTTATATTCATCATCAGCTAAAAGAAGAGTCCCATAATCTAAGTGATCACTATCAGCAACAGTTAAAAGAACGGTCTCAGAATCTGGG
>CATIWJ010039968.1:0-11790 GCA_949640765.1 Croton laevigatus | reverse complement strand
ATTCAATTCTTCTGATCTAATTTGCAGAATTGGAAACTGATATTAACAGGAGGAATGTGTTGTTGATGCATCCATGGTAAAAAGTGGAAGAAATATAAGTGTAGTGGGTATGGAATTCAGGATCAGAAAAACTCAAAAGCTGTTATTTATTGCTCAGATCATCTTCTTTCACACTACACCTGCAGTGGCCAAGTTATGAAAATTTATATAAATATGTACACTTGAAACATTTCATAGTAATTGAATATTTTGGTAATTTAATTAAATTATTCTTCGTTTTATGAGGTATTGTTTTTTTTTTTCCCCAAAATGAAAAAGGAAAAATTGTGGTCAAATATATGTATTGAAAAGAAAAAATAAAATTTTGTCTATCTTATGGTACTTCAATTGTTAACGAGTTACTTACTCGACAAGATTTTCGAGTCATTTGACTACCACAGACCAAATGACGAAAATGAAAGTCTCCGCTTCAGCAACAGTATCCAAACACTTACCTCTTGAATATGCGACCGCCGCTGAAGATTTTCTCGTCGACTGTGGAATCGCCGGTTCTTTCTCCAACAAGTATGATTCTAAGGATTTCTATTCCGATCTCTTAGGCGATCTGCTAAGAATCGTTACCTTCCAACGTGGCCACGTCTCTTGCATCTTCTCCGTCCTACCTGCAGTCACTGTAATGTTTTCTTGATGCTCTACTACTCCTTTGCTATTTCAGTCGAGTTAAAAAAATCACTTACTATAATTCTTTGATTGCTGGACTGTAGAATTTGTATAATGGACTTCTTGGCGGAGCGATCGGAGCAATAGCAGAAAGAGTGGCGATTGCTTGTGCTAGAACCGTCGTACCCGACGATAAGAAACTCTTCGTCGGTGAATTGAGCATTTCTTACCTCTCCGCGGCACCACAAGGCGTGAGTTTTCGTTTTCAAATATATTTATTTATCATGATTGAGGTTGGCTTGTGATTGTGATTCAATTTCGTAATTTCAGGAGGAGCTGGTTGTTGATGGTTCTGTGATGAGGAGCGGGAGAAACTTAACTGTAATTGCAGTTGAGTTCCGGATTAAGAAAAGCCAGAAGCTGGTTTACCATGCTCGTGCTACCTTGTTTCATATGCCAATTTCCAGGTTATAGAGGATTTATAAAATATTAGAATAATACATGTTGATTTCTGTTATAATCATAGTATTATTAACGATTGGCATAAAATTTCATTATTCCTAGCTTAGCTTTAGTAAAAAAGAAATAAGGGTTCAAATCTGTATCACATTTGCGTCCTTAGAATTATGGAAACGCAAGTCTTGATGCATTTGTTGTTTTTCAGAAGCAAATGTCAAGGACGAACCGGAATTTCAGTAACTAATATGACAAAAATTATATTATAATTGAGAAATCAGAAATTACAGTTTTCTAATTAACACTCCAGTTTTCCATTTTTAGCCTTTCAGCAGTATCATCTTCACTGAGATCACATACGAAAAAGCCTTTTTTTATCAAGTGAAGCAGAAACCTCCCTTTTCACCTTCAATGCAGCGTTCTGTGAGCCGTAAAAGGTAGGAGAATGACGTACAGGATAAACAATGGAGCACTAACCGAATTTTTAATCAACCAACGTCTTTGGAGTTTCCGCTTCTGGACGTTTACCCATAAACTTTTAAATTACCTGCAAACTATGCAACACTTCACCATCAATCACTTGAAATGAACCTTTAAACGACATTTCCTTATATGGGCAGGACTTTTACCTTATTCATTATCCATCTAAATTGGCCTACACTTCTAGGTCTCTCTCATGAAAATATAGCATTAACAAAAGCCTCTGCGTCGAAAGGCTGGAGGTCTTCAACACCTTCTCCAACACCAACAAACTTCACAGGGATGCCAAGTTCATCTACAACACTAACCTGAAAGAGGAAATTTGGGTCTTGCTAAGCAACCAATCAAGGAAACAAGAAAGGCCATTGGAACTGGAACATACCACACAGCCGCCTCTAGCAGAACCATCAAGTTTTGTCAAAATCAAACCAGTTATTCCAACCACCTGTCATGGAAGTTGCATCATGTATTTGACAAATAAAAAGTGATGCTAAGATTACAGCCACCTGTCATGGAAGTTGCATCATGTATTTGACAAATAAAAAGTGATGCTAAGATTACAGCAGTTACTCCTTTTTATAATACCATTCAAACAACAAATAGTGAATTACACACTTCTGCAAATGTCTAATATATGATACTTCCAGCTTTCACTAATGCATTTCAAGCTTTCGGAGTGCATGCAAAAGAATCATGTCTAAGCAGATGATTTGTGTCATCAACTAATCAAATAACTGAAAATTTTTATGAATTGGTCCCAAAAACCTTGCAAGCATGTAAATGCACAAATCTGACAAATTTTATATTACTTAAATTGCTGTCTGCAAAAGAGGGCATTGCTAGCAATATTTTGTACTTGTGAAAGATGGAGATCTTACTTCATTAAACTCTCTTGCTTGTGGAAGCATATTCAAACCAGTGTTCCCATCTAGCACCAGAAGGATCTCCTGCAAATCTTGAAAAATGAAAATCAGATATATGGAGAATCGCAAACATTCACCTTACTCAAATGTATTTTCCTAATTGTAGAACAAAACTATAGCTGTCTAAAAATCGATATGGATTTAGAGTTAAAAATTCATTGGAGATTAAGACCACAGCAAATGTTTCGTTATCAAGCAACTTGCGGATTATCAACAACAAGTGCTAATGGGTACAAAAGCCAAAGAAAACAGAAGCAACAAAAGAACTGAAATATGAAAGTGCTAGATTCTGCTCAAACATATCAAAATGGACAGTATATTTAAATGCTTCAATGTCCATAACGATGATAGAAGTATCAAATAATAGAGCTTACATTAGGTGCACCATTAACTGCTTTTCCTACAGCTTTTTTACATGCTACTAACTCTTCCATCAGGCTGTAGTTAGTGTGAAGGCCTGAAAAGATAAAGACATAAGGCTACAAAGCACAAAGAACCTCAAAATGGGGGAAAAAGTACTGCCACATGATTTGAAACATGAAATTTGCACATTTTATTTATTTGGAACAACCCTTTGGATCATTTGTACTGAACTCCCAAAGCATGTTCAGCAGGTATCAATCTTGAAAATTTGACTCTATTATAAATGATAACTCACTCACTTGGAAAGATGGACAGGACAAGTTATTTTGTGCATGATTTACAATGTACAGTCAATTTTTTCAAGAATAAGACCTGCTAGATATGATCTACGGGAGCAGTACAAATGACCGAAATTGTGTTTAACAAAAACAAGAATTCACACGTGCAAATTCGAACAACCTATTTTTACTCAAACAAAAAAGCATGCATGAAAGTTGGATATACTTACGTCCTGATGTGTCACATAAAACAACATCAAAGCCTTGTTCTTTCCCTCTTTTCACAGCCTTTGAAATAACTATTCAGAAAGCACTTTATGATCATATGTTAATAGTTATACAAGATTCAGTTAAATTCTGACAGGCCGATAAAAGTTGGAAGAAAAAATCATTTCACTAGATATCTCAATCATCATCTACCTGATGATGCTTTGGCCTTCTCCACTTCAGCTACAACAATCTCACATCCAGTTCTTTCAGCCCATATTTCTAACTGATCACTGGCAGCTGCCCTAAATGTATCACCAGCAGCCATCAATACCTAGCACATTATCAAAGCCAAGAAACAAACACCGACCACTAGTGAATAAGACACTTGTAGCTCAGAGACATTAATAAAACCAGAACGCTAAATGTGTACATGTTAATTTTATCATTTTGAACAGTAGAAAACAGAAGCTTCCCCAAAATCGTATTTACAATCCAGTGGAGAATTAAGTTTACAATGAAAGATAACTACGCATTTCACCAACCTTATAGTGGGACTTTAGTTGAACTGAAGATTAAATCTCACTCAAACTAGAACAGGATATTGAAGTACATAAGGAAAAGAATCCTTCTGAGATTCTAGATTGAAAGTCTTGTAAGTTTCAAACTGTAGCATATATTTAACCATAACCTAATAGCTGCAGAATGCCAAAACTGACATGCAAAGATAATAAAACACTAACTGTATACAATATCACCAAAAAACTGATCATTGTGCTATTCTTCCTTGATCAATATATTCTCATTTCCACAAAATTATGACATTCAATTCCATTTTCTGCAAGGCATTTTATCAAAAGGCAAAAAAAAAAAAAAAAAAAAAATCACCTTCGCCCCATCATTCTTTAATCTGTATGCCAACTTCCCTGAAAAAGCAAACAGTGGAATTGTAATTATCTTCTCATGTATAAGAGAAGAAATATAAATGCTTGTTTAGACATAAATGTTAACAAGCAAACATTTGCAAGACATGTAGCCATGGCAGCATGTATATGCGTGCCTGCACTACTAAAAAATGTTGCATACTGCTTGTCACTATTTTCAACTATCAGAGACCATGGAAATCATAAAAGCATAGGCCGTAGATGCTAGATGTTCCAAATATTAAATTCAGTTAGTGCTATTACTGTAAATTCTAACAACAATTATGTAAGAGTGTCACGTTGGCTGTGCCTTCATTACTGATAAATGGGATTGTAGGTATCTTGCTATTGAGGGCGTTTTTCCAACACTTTCTTTAAATAAAAACAAAGAAACCTACCAAGAGAAGTTGTCTTCCCACCACCATTGACACCAACAATCATAATAACAGCCGGCTTCCTGATAACATGATTTGTGTCAATATCAAATCCAAGTTAACAAAGGCTGTCTTACTAATAATATACAACAAAGAAGAAGAACAACAACAACGACAATTAGAGTAACAAATAGATATCCAGAACCTGAATCCAAGCTTAAGCTCAGTCTTATTCCCTTTGTTAATCAACAATTCAAGCACACTCTTCTTCAAAGCATCCTAAAGAAAATAAAATCCATACATCAAACTGTAGACGGAGCTCATAATTCCGGAAAGCATAAAGTACTAGAACTAAATTATACAATAATTGAGTGCTAATTACCTTTATTTCGCTTCCTGATTTGAGCTTTCCAGCTAAAATATCCTCCCGCAAGCTCTCCACGATCTTCATTGTGATTCTTGGCCCAAAATCGGATACTAAAAGAATCTAGAATAAAAAGCATATAAAAATTAGTTTTCCGTTTACATTTACTGCTCGCCAAAATGGAGGTTTTCTTGGAAAGAACTGACAAAAGAGAAACCTCTTCGAGTTCGTCGAGGACTCGGTCGGTGTCAGCGAGGTTCCAGTAGAGGAGAAGCTCGTCAATTACAGCGAGATTATCTCTGGTTTTGGAGAATCCAGAGAAGATTTTCTCTACATCACTTTTGGCCTTCTCTTTTATCAATCTACCGAGTCGTGTAAAGAATCCGCTCTGGCTTGCCCGACATTTGAAGCGGACGGTGTTGCCTGGATTTGACCAGGTACGACGGAAAGCGAGCACTTGGCGAGGTAGTAGTGAAGGTTTTGAGACTAGTGAGAGTTGAGCTGGAGTTGCCATTTCTCAACTCTGAAACACACACAGACTCTGCCCTTCTACTTCTGGATAAATTTCCTTGCACGACGACGTTTTGTCCTAAATGGACTAGGGCCTAGTTCCTTCGTTTTCCTTAACTCTCTTATGGATCGGTCAAAATCAATTTTTTTTTCTTTTTCTTTTCCTTTTTGAGCATAGCTAAATATTTTCAAAGTAAAAGAAAAAACAATTATATTCAAAGATTAACTGTTAACTTGATTAATTAAAATTTAAAAAATAATAAAACTATTATAAATTATGGGAAAATAAAATTAAAATTTTAAATAATAAATATAGTTATAAATCATAGTTAATGATTTTTAAATAATTTTAAATATAAATTATTTATATATACATAATATTTTCAACAATTTATTTTTAAATTAATTATAAATTTATTTTTAAAATCAAAATATGTAGTCCAAAATTTATTAATATATTTATAATTATTTTATTAATTTTTATATGTGATGTGAAATCATTCCTCAAAATAAAAAATATTTAAAAAGTGTTTCAGTTTATTTTTTGGCTTTTAAAAACATTTATGAAAAAGCAATAACTAGCTAATTAGGCCAATAACATTTTTTTTTTTTAAATATGTTCGGTATGACTTTTAGTTCTTAAAAAATTAGTTGTATTTTTTAGAGAGAAAAGAGAGGAGATGGCCTACAGTTTTTGAAGAAAAATGGGAAGAAAACCTCCTTTTCTGGGTTTGATTTTTAGAGTATCTGCACTTCAAAATTGCACCGTTTTATTGCTGAAAGTTAGTTTTTAGCTTTCCTCACGCTTCTTCCATTAATTTGAGGTTAGACGGAAAGTGTAAAGATTACTTTTTTAAATATTTCAGAGGATAAAAAGTACTATCTCCAATTTTTTCATTTCTTTATACTTTAAAAATACAAATACCAATATAATTCTACTTTTCACTAATACCAATACAAAATAATAATAAACAATTATCAACAATTTACAACACTTACTTTTTCACCAATACCAATATAGAAATAATAATAAACAATTAAACCTACTTACCCAAAAAGAAAACGTAAACAATTGAAAAAATTTGTCAAAAACGAAAACGTAAACAATTGAAAAAATTGGAGGTAATATAACTAATTTGATTAAGAAAAGTCAAAATTAAATATAATTTAAGAGGGGATGGGTGGGTGGAAGAAAATATGTTATTGGCGTCAAAACTGAGGGAAAGTTAATTGAATTTTAAGTTGGAAAATAGTTTACAATAGCTTTTGATAATGTTAAACATTCACTTATACCTTTTTTTTATTTATATAGATTTAGTCAACGCAGCTGTATTTTTTATTTAAGCCGCCATACCTCTCTTTCCATATCCTTTCTTCTCATCTTCATTATTCTCAGAATCAAATACTATACAACTGACCTTTTCCAATCAGATTATATATTCTACTCTCGATTCAAAATTCAATCATCAAAACAAAATCTAACATCCGATAATGGAATCTGTATTTCACAATTTGGAAATCACAGTATTATCTGCAGAAAACCTGAAATTAGAAGGAAGATCCGTGAAAAAGAACACTTTCGTCGTGATTAAGTTTGCTAATTCTGCCAATAATTCTCGATCTACAAGAGCCGATCATGAAGGCGGAAGCAATCCTTGTTGGAACCAAAAGCTCGAAATAAACATGCCAGTGCATTCTCCTTTTATAATCCTAGAAGTTCAATGCAGGACTGGCTCCGTAAATAGACTTATCGGAACAGCTCATGTTCCCGTTTCCGATTTCTTGGGCGGTCACTTGCCGGAAAACTATTTACAGTTTTTGAGTTATCGATTGAGAGATGTGAGAGGCGAAAAGAATGGTATTATTAATTTTTGTTTGAAAGTAAAAGAATTAGGTTGTTATGCGGTTCCGACTGTCAGCAAAAGCTCGCCGGTTTACACGTGGAATTCACCGATCTCATTGCCGTCGTCCTCGGCGTCGGCGGCGGCGGCTTGGGGATTGCCTATGGGCCAGAAGAAGTGGCATGGTCTTGGAGGAGAAGAAGTGAAAGGAGTTCCTGCTGTTTGGTCATGTGCTTCTCGTCTTTAATTATAAAGATATCGAATTCTTTCATAGATTTTTCTTGTCTAACGAGAAATACTAACCAAGAATTCAAAATTTTCATATTAATTTGTATATAATCATCCAGAAATTAATTCTTTTTGGTTCTTATACATTAGCAATATTTTTCCCCCTATTTTTGTTAATGAATCTTTACCCAAAGCCCGGAAACGAAAGTCTTGAAACGAATTATATGACTGTATTTGGCAATAATTTTCTAATAAATTTTTTATTTTTTTATTGCTAATATTTTTATTTAATCATCTATTCCTAGACATTAAATCACGGCATAAATTAATCTTGATTCGAGTTGAATAGAACATTATTGGCGAAAAAATCTCTTACCAAATTTTAATGCATTGTTTAATACTTAAATTTGAGATTTTTGGTTAAACTAAAACCATCTTCAATCAATTAATATGTGTTCAGTAGTTAAAAATAATTAATTATAATTCAAATTAAATAACTAATCTTCCTAAATAAATACACCTTAATACAATGGAACAATAAGCCAATTTATGCTCTTAGAAAAAATGATTAGTTACAACGTTAAAATTTAATAGAAAAAATTTTATTCAGCTTTATTCAGCTTTAACTCGGTGACAATAGATATAGTAATAGTAATATAGTATAACCTTTTTAAATTGATATTTGGTAAATTAATAAATTATTAAATATAATATTTTTCTTCTATCCCAATTTGGATTATTTGAAAATTTAACAAAGTTTGATAAGATAATAACATAATATACTTTCAAACTACACCTATGTAAATATAGGGTCCAATTAATATCATAAATTAATAATTATATAAACTTACATAAATATAACTAGGACAATTTAATGAAATATGATTTTAGTGTTGTTTGTTTTTTTTTAAAATTTAATTCTAGTTGGAGCTCGTTTCTAATTTTTCTTATTACATTCAAAATTTTTGGTTTTGTGATCTCGAACTGCATTATGTGAAGAGTTTTAGATGCGATAAATGCTTCCTTACGTGTAACTGGAGTTTATCTCTAACTTTTCTTATTAATTCGTCATTGTTGATTTTATGACATTTTTTACATTATGAGTCATTGTTGGATGTGGTTTTAAGACATTTTCTATTTTATTTATATAATATTGTCTATTTTCATCATACATTGAATATTTTAGTAAAAATAAAATGAATAATACTTAATTATTAAAAAATAATAAAATTTATTAGTTTTCATTAATTGCATGTACTATAAATTTATATTTTAAATTCATTCAATTAATATGATAAAGTATATAAATTTTTTTAAATTATAATACTTTCAATATAAATAAAATTTAACTTCAATTAATTATAAAAATTTTTAAAATTAATAAATATTAATTTATCAGTTAGTTAATATATTTATAAAATAATAAAATACCCCAACAACATTAATTTATTAATTTATATAAAGTTCTTAGTTTATTAAGTATTGTTGCAACATAAGGCCGACGCATGGGAAAAGTCAAAGAACACTTGAATTTTCCACTTATTCATGGCAAATCATATCTTTTTGCCCTGGTATTCAACATTTTCTTTTTTTATTTTTTTGAACGGACATTCGGTTTGGTTTGTTTGAAAGGATTGGTGTCGTTTTTTTTGGAAATAAAAATAGGGGTCTCAAAAAAATCTGTGAACCATTAAGCCGGACCAAACCCGTCGGTTTTTGCATGTAAGGGTTTGGATCGGTCTGGTTCATATGTAAGGGTTTGAATCGGTCTGATCAATTGGAAAATATCGGATTTTTGTATTAACGGAACTCCACCTTGACCCGAACCAGCCCAACCCGAATTACCTTACTCTTTTTACTTGTGCTTTATTTATTTCCAAATTCCAATTTCATTCACAAAACCCTAACCAATAAACCATCGTTTCTCCTTCTTCACCTGCTTCCTTCTCCTCCTCCTTTTTTCCTTCTCGTTCTTCACCTGCTTCCTTCTCCTCCCTTTTTTTCCTTCTCCTTCTTCACCTCCCTTGTCCTTCTTCTTCACAAATTCAGACGAAGCCTTAACTTTCTTCTTCTTCTTCAGCTGACAACATCAGCACCAAGAAAAATGCATCACCGTCAGTTCCCCCAAAGAGGCTCATTCTCTTCGGTCTTCTTGGCAAAAACAACCTCTAACAGCGGCTTTCGAGTAGAAGCAGAGACCACCAACAAATTGCAGCGAAACTCAGTTGAATCTCGCAACATTTCGTCAAAATCCGAACGGCTCCTTTGTCCGATTTGAATGTAATAGATCGTCTTTGGATTTTTTTCTTCTTGAATTTATTTATTTTTCTTCTGATCGAGTTTTGGGCTTCGATGTTATTGACGGTGTTCATGTTAGTTGCTGTGAGTGATAAGATACCAAACAAAATATGCTTGTAATGCTCTTATTTTATTCAAAAGAAAGAACAGCCTATAAATAGGCAAGAAACTAACAGCTCCTACAAATAAGCAACTAGTAGGATATTTTGCAATCACGACTTCAACTAAAAAATAACTTCCTAAACACTAGGCCATAACAAATACGTGGTCGGAGCTTACAAAACTAAATGATATTAATTTTAACCCCCTCCCTTAAACAGATATCAGTTTAAAGTACAACAGAAGTGAAGAGCCATCCCTTAAACAACTTCCTTTAAAGAGCATATGCCCAACATTTTCCTGAGTTTTTCGAAAGCAGCTTTCTTGAGTGGCTTAGTTAAAATATCAGCCACTTGATCCTCACTTTGCAGAAAACTAAATCAATTACACCATTATTGCAAAGATCACGTAAGAAATGGTATCGAACGACGATGTGCTTGCTTTTTCCATGAAGGACTGGATTCTTTGAAATTTTGATTGCTAAGATATTATCACAATAAATCGTTGTTGCCCCTTTCTGCTGATTCTTTAAAGCTTCAAGAATCCTTCTCAACCATATGGCTTGACATGAACACAATGCTGCAGCAACAAACTCAGCTTCTGTGGTTGATAAAGTCACAATTTTTTGTTTTTTTGATGACCATGACACAGCTCCAGAGCCAAAAATGAAAACAAATCCTGTAGTACTCTTTCTATCATCAAGGTCTCCGGCATAATCGCTATCTGAAAAACCAACCAAGCTAGATTGTTCATTATGTTTATACAAAATTCCAAAATCTGATGTACCTTTCAAATAGCGAAAAATTCCTTTTGCTGCTAAAAGATGTACTTCAGTTGGCCGTTCCATATATCTACTAATTAAGCCCACAACATGCATAATATCTGGCCTCGTTGACGTCAAGTACATAAGACTCCCAACTATTTGCTTGTACAAAGTAGCATCCACCTTTTTTCTAGCTTCATCCTTTTTTAGTTTTAGACCAGGTTCAATTAGAGTAGTCACTAAATTACAATCCTTCATTTTAAACCTGTCTAAAATATCCAAAACATATTTCTTCTGTGAAATGAAGGTGGCTGTAGCTGTTTGTACAACTTCAATCCCAAGGAAATAATGCATTAACCCTAAATCTGTCATCTCAAATTCAGTCATCATATTTTCCTTAAAGACATTAATCATGGCTTTATCATTACCACAATATATTAGATCATCTACATATATACTCACAACAAGTATTTTCCCATTGTTTCCAAGCTTTATAAAAAGTGTGTGCTCATGAGGACATTTACAGAAACCTTCTCTAGAGAAATAAGCATCTATACGACTATACCAAGCTCTAGGTGCTTATTTTAGTCCGTATAATGCTTTTTTAAGTTTATATACCTTGTTCTCACTTCCTTGCTTCACGTATCCAAGAGGTTGATCAACAAATACCTCTTCCTGCAGTTCACCATGTAAAAAAGCAGTCTTTACATCTAACTGGTAGACTTGCCATGAGTTTTGAGCAACCATAGAGAGTATCAACCGAATAGTGCCCATTCTCGCTACTGGAGTGAACACTTCTTTGTAATCAAGGCCAAACTCTTGTGCGTACCCTTTTGTGATGAGTCGAGCTTTGAACTTGTCAACTTCACCATTCTTGTTCAGCTTGGTTTTGTAAATCCACTTGACCCCTATGGATTTTTGGCCTTCTGGAAGATCCGTCAATTCCCAAGTGTTGTTTTTTTCAATTGATTTAATCTCCTCATCCATGGCCATTTTCCATTTTGTTTCTTTGGCTGCCTCTTG
>CATIWJ010039909.1:0-16290 GCA_949640765.1 Croton laevigatus | reverse complement strand
TAATGCAGCTAAAGTATAATTTAATATCCAATGTACTTGCCATTAACATGTCATGTTTTGCAGATACAAGTTATTCCATTTTAAAAATTACAAGTTTCTTAATTAAAGTGCTAAATATATTCATTGATTTGAATTTCAAGTTTTGTTATAATCACTAATTAGAATTTTTTTTGACAATTAATCACTTATTAGATTTAGATTAATCAAATGAAAACTGATTTGCAAGAAAATATTTCTTTTAAAGCAATTGGGTCATATACCAATAAGGTTAAGTTTGAAATGGTTATATAAAATGTATATTGAGGTCCAATCACTTTCTAGGTTTATTTTGTTGAGTGCAAGCAATACATTGAACATTTACCTTTCTTTGTCAATTCTACTTCCACTAACTTCTCTCTATGATGTAATTAGCCATTTTCATGGTCAAGGCTCCCAAAAAGACATCACTGCATTCTCATTATATTTTAAAGATCGATCCTATATTATTATTAGTAATCAAGTTTCTCTCTATTTTTTAAACTATAACTTGAATGTAAGAAACTATACTTAAAAGTAATTGAAGTATATAATTCATCATTATAAATGGTATAGAGTTTTATTTCTTTTCTTAGTGGTTTTTCTTGAAAATATTTGATGGGAGTATTTTATCTTTTAGTGGGCTGATCTGGTGCGAGCATGATTAGGCCTAATTCATTGGATTAGGAATATTTCTCATTTAACAGAGAAAAAAAAAGTAAATTATTTTTTAATTTTTAAAATTTTACTTGAATAAAATGTCATATGCTATTTTTTATTTTTTTCATAAAACATTGTTTTAAGATAAAGCCACAGTCTGAGACCGACAGTGAGTTGTGTGTAAAATAATTCTATTTATCTAGACATAAATTTGGAACACTCTATGAATAATTAAGCAAAAACAATTTATATTTAAGCGGAAGCAATTATGCACCTATTTGGTTATGCGAAAAAGAACTCATCTTATAATTTTCTACAAGTATGCACACAAATAAGATAATTAATATTTGTTGAATAAGAACAAAATCTTCCTCTCCTTTCCTTTCCCATAGACGAAATTAATAGGACTAACCAAAATTAATGTTAAAGGACGAAGAGTGAACTTAGCCTAGTTACAGAGAATTTTATGGAGCGTCTCATCACAAATCCTAATAGGATCATACTTATACTTTTAGCCATCTAATAGAGGTGTAAAAACTTATTACACATAAAAATACATAAACTCAAATTAGGCTTAACTAATGAATTATTAAATCATGTTTATCCAATATGTTCATAAACCAAAATTGCTCATAATTAATAGTAAGTCATATTAAAATTCTTATATTGAGTATGGTTTGGTTGATCATCCTACCTTCTACAAAGATGGTAGAATGTGAAGATTTCGAGTTCAATTCCTACCGATCACAGTATTAGCACCAATTTGGTGCTTAGTGTAGGACTACCCCTTATTGTGTAGCCTACATTGTTACCCAGTCTATTAGTGTCTCCTCTATATTCAAAAAATCCAGACATTGTAAGCGTGCCATATATGTGTAATAAGCCAACTTTGGAGACTTTGAAATTCAAAGATGAAGTGTGCCCAAAAACTGACTTTTGAGAGTGGATTTGAATTCACGTTATACGTTCCACCAACTTAGCATTTCGAATGTTAGACTTTTGGTTAGATAACTTTAGATTTACTCATTCGGACAGAATCAATAAAATAATAAAATATATTGAATGGAGCTAAATTACTTAAGAATTGAATAAACGCAAGTAAATTAGCACTTTGTTTTGTTTTAATCACTTTGGATAGAATTAAAAAAAATTATGTTAACTACCTAAAAAAATTGATAAAATAATTAATGATACGTGATAAAATAACAACCAAACGTTAATCAATTGAAATATTATTAAATCAAATGATAAATGTTTGAAGTATGATTGATAAGAGACTAAAAGTCTAGTTTAATGATAGGTTGATTTAGGGGTCTTCTTCTTCATCTTCAATCTTTGTATTTATAATCTACAAAGCAGTTACTGAAAGACCCAGGTTCAAATTAGGGTTTTCAATGGGGTGTGAGATCCCTTTTATAAGAAAGGAGTGCAAGTGGATGCCCTAAGTTTTTTTTGGACCTCTGGGACAGGTTGGAGGACTCTAGGCCTAGAATGGGGTCATACCTGGCTTACGGTCCGGCAAATGCCCTCTGGGAAGGCTTTTTCATAGTGAAGTCCTACAGTTACATCCACTTCACATGGAAACCATTTTTTCCACAACAGAAAATGAAGTAACGCCTTTGGGGAACTTTTGTTGAGGTAACCGCTTTGGAGAGCTTCTGATCCTTCCACAAACAAAACGCAAATGCTTCCGCCACGCTGGGATTGTTTAGATTCTCCACTTGTGTAAACCATTTCAGCCGATTTAGAATTTTAACCAACTATTGATAGGTTACTATTTTGCCATATTTTTTTTTAATATATAATGATTGAGTTTTATGTTAATTTATTATATTTTTATTCAATTTTTTTTTTGACTGAATTATAAAGATATACCTATTCTAAAGGGTGGGGGAAGTACCACTCGAACCCTGGTCTCCCAGGTAAAGAGCCAACATCCTTACAACTGGACTGAACCCTTTGGTGGTATATTTTTATTCAATTTTAGTTGTGGTTTTTGTGGAGAAAGATACACAAATCATTGGTGTCAAACATGTAATATATTACCTCCAGTTTTTTGAATTATTTACACTTTTTTAGGGTAGAGTAGATTCAAATTTGGTGTTGATAATTTGATGGGTTGGGTTAGGTAAATTAAAATATTATTTATATATTATTAAACTACAGTAATCATATTTTATAACTAATCTAAACTTATTTTAATCTACTTAACCAACCATCAAACTATTAATACCAAACTTGAACCTAAACTAGAGTTTTGAAAAGAATTCAAAAAACTGGAGGTAGTATTTGCTATTAATTCTAGTTCTGACCGAACTAAGTTTTTCAATAATTTTCGCAGGCCTAATGACCCTTATGACACTATATACAACCGAACTAATCAAACTCTCAAATTACATGTTTAGAATTTTTTTTATAAAAACGAAAATTGGTATTTATTTATCGAGTATTTGATGCAAGTATCTAAATATATGAATTTTCTTAAGAAATTCTTTCCTAATAAGATGAAGTCAGAGCAACATGTGTTATCTGAATAGTGCAGTGCTATATTGCAAAATAAGTTGCTTATAAAGCAAATGGATCGAGAGAGTTTTTCTATATAAATTTTGAATTAAGTGGTTCTAAATTTAAAAAGGTATTATGTGATTTAGATTGAGTATAAATTTAATGTCTGTGTGTAAAAAATTTAATCTTGAAAAGTTAAAAA
Source organism: Croton laevigatus (assembly GCA_949640765.1). Lineage (NCBI taxonomy): Eukaryota > Viridiplantae > Streptophyta > Magnoliopsida > Malpighiales > Euphorbiaceae > Croton > Croton laevigatus. The sequence goes on along the minus strand of CATIWJ010039909.1, from coordinate 12,908 downwards.
AAAAAAATGTAAATATGACACTTAAATAGCCGATGGGATCATTAAAATAAATGTTGGACTAGTGATTGAGAATTATTAATAAAAGCAGTAAAGAATTAATTATCTTATAGACCTTTTGATTTTAGATCTAGGCATTGATAATGATCTTTTTAATTTTTTAAAGGCCCTTTTTTACCGCTGCTAGAACTTTGATATATCTTAAGAAGATGATGAAGTTGACTTTTAATAATGAAAAATTACTTTTTGATTTTAATAAGCCATGAAACCTCTTAATTATCCAATTAATAATATGTGTTTCTGGTAATCGATTTGATTTTGGTGCTAGTGAATTTTAATAGGAGTTCTTAACGCAACAGACTAATTATTGGTATGGTTAGCATACCAAAAGGATAGAGTGCCAAGCTCTGTTAGTTAAATTCGGGACTTGTTTAATTCAGTATTTGAGTTCAAGAAAAGGTTAAATATTCGAAAAAAAAATCCATTGACTTATAAAATAAGCATAAAAACATTTACGCGTTTAAAAAATTTGGTATTTTTATATCTATTTTTACAATTGCCTGTAAATTTAAATATACAATTTTTAAAAAATAATCAATAAAAGGTCATTAAATTCAATAAATAAATAATTCATAAATTGCATTGGAATTTATCGTGCAACATCACTTCTCAAATCAAATATTATCTCTCTTTTTTTAGATTCTTTATATTTGGTTTTTCATCAATACCAATAAAATCAATTTTTCACCGATATTAAAACAGAAATAATAATAAACAGTTACTAATATTCTAAAAACTTATTTTTTCACTAATATCAATAAAGAAATAATAATAAACAATTACAAAACTTATTATAAATAAAAATATAAATAATCTAAAAATACATCTAAAAATGGAAACTGTAAAGAATCTGAAAAACGGAGCTAGTATCAATTATAAATATCAAAAGTAAATTCTTTCAAAGATGCAGAAAAAAAAAACTGCAGTAGAAATTATATACACTACTACTTGGAGTGCACAATCCACATTCAGCAAACCAAACAGAACCAAATCATATCATACAACAACCGAAAAACAATTCCAAATCCTATATTCAGAGAGCAACCCAAAAACACAAACACAGAGTCACAGACAGAGAGAGCGGTACCGAAAAACACAGAAAATGAATTCTCATATGTCAAAATTTAGAAAATATTACAAATTTCCAATCAATTTTAGATTATCCTTCAAAGAAGAGTGACTAAGGAAAGAGGAATCTTACCTGTGGATGTGGATATTTGCTTCCGCTGGACCGGTGCTCTTTCTTCAGTTTCTTCGGCCGACTAGCTAGTGGCAGCACGGTGTCGGAGGCCCGAACGATGGTGGAGTGGTGGCGGAGACAACGGAAATCGCAAGGGAAGGGAAATGGTTTTATTTTGTTATTTTTATTTCTAATTAACAATATATTTTCAAAAAATATAAAAATAATATAAATTAAAAAATTTAGTATCAATTAAAATAATATTTTATAAATAAAGTTTCTCTATTAAATTATATTTTATACTTAAAATAAAATAACAATTTTTGTAAATCTTAATATGAATTTTGCTTACAAATTATGAAAAGGAATTAAAATGATTTTTCATATAACATAATTTGAGTTTATTGATTTTTATTCTTCTATTATAATCAAATTATCAGTGAAATAAACTATTCACAAATAAGGACTTTATAGAGATTATTTTATTAGGTAGAAAAATATTTTAAATTTTTTAACTATACTTTATATTAAAATAAAATTTTTTATTACAAATCAAATATTTTTATGTGATACATAAAAATAAATATTTTTTAAAATAAAATAATTTAAAATTAAAATAGTGAGTAGTATATATTTTTTAGGAAAATATTTATTATTTTTTAAGGATTATTATAGTAAATGGCACAATTTATAGTTTAATTTTAAGTAAATAGCAAATATGTTTGATATTTAGAAAAATAACACAGTATTTTTTATAGTTAGAAAAATAACACTTTTGTGCTATCAAGCAAATATAAGAATGTATAAGAAAATACGAAGAAATATTTTTACTTTTTAATATTTTTTCATATTTTCTTCATAGTAAAAAAGTGCTATTTTTCTAATTATGAACATTTTTTGCATTTGTTCTATTTTTCAAAATACAAAATGTATGTGCTATTTTGTTAAAAAATAATTATTCTATATGCTATTTAATAAAATCGCCTTTTTTTTTAATAAAGCACAAGTGTCCTAGCTATTAGGCTAAGTGTAATCATGCTCGTGCCAGTTCGGTCCATTAAAAAATAAAGTGCTCTTAGTAAGTGTTTTTTCTATTCACAACGATCAAATACTTGGTCTCTTGCTTAAGAAGTAAGATTACCGAATCACTCATATTAAACACTTGTTAGTAGTAGAGGAATATATCGTTTTAATATTAGTGTTTCTCTGCTTATTTTTAAAAACTCCAACCCTGTTCTATGCAATATTAGGAAACTTGAAAAAAAAAAAAAAAACTTGCTATGCAATGTTTTGCTATGCACATCTATATGTAAAGCTAGAATTTTCTTAGCTTATTCTTGTTTTTATTATTTAATACTCACTCGTACAATTTATATAGAGAAAATTAATCTTTTTTATGTGTTTGACCCTATATTTTAAGATTAATTATTCATTAAGCATATCATTTTTAATTAGTAGTAAAATGTCATATAAATGAAGAAACTAATAGATTCAAATATTTAAAATATAGACATTGTAATAATTGATTTTAAAATATGAAGTCAAACACATAAAGAAAAGTCAATTTATTTATATAAATTGAACAAAGAGAGTAATATATTTAATTCAAATTTAATTACATAAGCATAAAAATATTTGGAGGCAAAATAGTTTTTTTTAATTATTTAAAACATATAAGTTATCAGTTATTTTTTATATATATTATAACATTATAGAATAAGAAACTTGTTTATATAAAATAGAAAATAGCTGCAATTCTTGATATCTCAAACGAAAATAAGATGACTATTTTCTTTCTTCTGCTCCTTGACAATTGGAACAAAAATTAATAAAGAGAAATTCAGCTTAACAGCTCACATCCAACTCAATACTAGACTTCATAAATATGTTTCTGTACAGATTATTATTATTTTCATTTATTTCAATCCGTAAGCTTTTGGTCTTTCTACAAGTTGCAGATAGTCAAAATGCTTACAGAATCTAAATACTATAATTAATTTGTTGATACGGTAAGCACTACCGTCATGCAAATTACTTTCTAATCAATATAATTTAACTTTGACCATTACAGGAAACCAGTAGATTATCTGAATTCGCATTCCATGAAAAGGAAAAATAAGAGGAAAAAAATGTAACTTTCAGTATAACAAGTTTGTCAACATCCAAAATCAGGGACGGTGACCAGCGGCTGCACTGTGGTTGTTGACCTGCGCACAGAGGCCTTTCGTGTCTTGCATAGAGATCTTTCCTTCGTCATCCAGAGATTTTTCTATTAGGAAAGATGACTAAAAAATAAAACCGATAAATAAATATAGTACTCTCCGAATCTAACTTTTATCAGTCTTATATGATAAAATGGGGAAAAATAGTTCTTTATATTTGAGTAAACAAAAAATAAGATTACAATAATGATCTCACCATACAATAATGGCTAAACTCTCTCTTAATTTTATCTTTCAAGAGGACTTTTTCTCTCACATACAAGTGAGACTTTCTTATCTCTCAAAAATTTTTATATGTTTTGGTTTCTTATGTGATGAATAATACAAACGAAAACTTATCCCATTTATCTAATTTCTCTCATTTTCTTTCATTATTTTACCTTTTATTAACATATTTCTAATTCTATTTCCTTCATTTTTCTTTTCCACCAACTAAGGAAAATTTCTCATCAAATATCCCCCCATTCGACTTAGGTGGTGGGCTCCAACAGTCCTGCTGCTTCTTTGCAAAATTTGTACTTTTCCTTAGATAAGGACTTCGTTATCATATCTGAACTATTGTCATCACTATATATTTTTTCAAGTTGCTTAGACTCCAACATATCACATATCCAGTGATATCGCACATTAATATGCTTTGACCTCGAGTGAAAGCTCGGATTCTTGCTCAAGTGGATCGTGCTTTGACTATCATAATGTAAAGTATATTTTATGTTGCACTTGCCCTAGTTCTTGTAAGAAAAGGTTCATCCAAAGCATTTCTTTGCATGCTTTTGTAGCTGCAATAAACTGTCTCTGTAACTGATAAAGCAACATATTTCTGTAACTTTAATTGCCATGAAACTGCTCCCCCTTAAAACGTAATTAGATATCCTGAAGTAGGTTTTTTGGAATCAAGATCTCCTACCATGTCTGCATATGTGTAGCCAATCAATTTCGATTTTCCACTTCCAAAGCATAAACTCATTTTGGAAGTACCCCAGAGATATTTGAGAATCTATTTCACTGTGTTCCAATGCTCTCTATCTGTTTAGATAGGAATCTGCTTACAATGCTAACTGCATTTGTTATGTTTGGCCTCGTGTAAATTATTGCATAAATTAGACTACCAACAACTGAGGAATATGGCACATTAGTCATGTCTTCCTTTCCTTTTTCACATGTGGGACTTTGCTTTAAACTGAGCGTGAAGTGATTAGGAAATAGAGTAGAAACTGGTTTTGCTTTATCCATGTTAAACTGCTTTAGTACCTTCTCAATATAGCTTTCTTGTGATAACCTCAACTTCTGATTTTTCCTATCACTAGATATATCCATATCCATGATTCATTTTGCGGGTCTTAAGTCTTTCATAGCAAAACTCTTGTTTAACTCTTTCTTTAGCTTGCTAATCTTGTCAATGTTTTGTCCTATGATCAACGTCATCAACATATAGAGAAGAAGTTTGATGAATTCACCATCGTCAAATCTTTTCACAAATACACAATGTTTGAAGTAGTCCTTTAATATCCATGCTCAATCATGAAGGAATCAAACTTCTTGTACCATTGTCGAGGTGCCTGATTAAGTTCATATAAGCTTTTCTTCAACCGACATACCAAATCTTCTTTTCCTTTGACTTTGAATCTTTCTAGCTGTTTCATGTAAATTTCTTCTACAAGATTTTCGTGAAGAAAAGATGTCTTTACATTTAGCTGTTCAATATCCAGATCCAGGCTTGCAGCCAAACTGAGTACTACCCCTATGGATGACATCTTCATTACGGGTGAGAAAATTTCTTCAAAGTCAATTCTTTTCTTCTGATTGAAATAATTCACAACTAGCCTTACCTTAAATCTAGGCTTAAAATTGATTTCTTCCGTCTTCAATCAGTACACCAATTTGTTCTTGGGTGCTTTTCTACTTTTTGTTAAGTTTACCAGGTCATATGTGTGTTTCTCACACAGATATTGCATTTCTTCATGCATACCTTTCAACAACTTATCTTATTGATCATGAGTTAACTCTTCTTCATAACATTCTAGTTCTCCCCCATCTGTTAAGAGAATGTAATCATTTGGAGAATACTTACTAGAATGTGTCTATTCCTTGATTGATCTTCTTGGTTGAAATTCAATAGCTGATTCTTCATCGGCTTGTATTTTTTGTCCTTCAACTATTGCATCATCTATTATATCATCTGTTATATGATCATTAGTCATGTCATCATTACCTAGTTCATTTATAACAGGATCACTAGCTTGATCATTGGATTCATCTTGTTCGTTATTAATTTCCAAAGGAGAAGGAATTGATCTAATTTAGCTGAAATGTACTTTTTGTTCTCTGCAGAGCTCTTTTGACCCCCTCCCTTATTTATTATTAAAATTGCAAGATGAAGAAGAAACTTGGAGAAAGCTCTACTTTTGGCTAGTTATTTTGTAATTTGTATTTTGGCACAGATATTGGCATGTATAACTAGGATTGATTATTATTTTGTTAATTATGCCTGTAATACTATTGGTATATCTCTTAAGATTGAACATGTAATATATTATTATAGATGATAGATGCATGTTTAGGTAATTATGTAAACATATTGAAGTGTATGCATGATTAAGGTGGCGGAGGTTATAAGAAGGTGTTTTAGAAGTGTTTATGTATGTGTCAATGATTTGTTGGAAATGTAAATGATGACATGGAAAGCAATATTTATAAAAAAAAAAAAAAGAGAGCAATATAATTAATCATGGATTAGATGTAGGTGAACCGAGACTAAAACCGTGGTTGTGACATGACTTTTGGTTCTATTCGTAGAATTAGAAGGGGTGTTTTAGTTCCCTCCTTGCTTCTTCATTAAATATGCTATCTTTGACTATGTCCAATGTAAAAACACCTTACGGAGCTGAATTGCTTAAAGACACCACTAATGTATACCAATTATCAGGCAATAAGTGAGTAACACTGGTGCTTATAACTCATTATCCAGTACCATATTCATATTCATTAACAGGTTGATTAAACCTTAAAAGTTACTAAGATGCTCAGAAATACTTCAACTATCTTTGTACTTAAGATTTACCAACTGTCGGATAACTGATGCTTTATTTTGAGCTATCTTCCTCTCCTACATGGACGATAACTTTGTCCATATTTTATATGCTTCAGTCTCTTGTGCCACATGGTGGAACACACTTTGATCCACACATTGTCGGATTTTTTCGACATCTTTTCTATTCAAAATGCTCTATGCATCGTGTTTGTCCCTCCAATTGAAGGGGCTCATACAAATTCTTGCAATAAAGGATATTCTCCATTCTTGGCTTCCATATAAAGTAATTGGATGCAGTCAATTCGAGCATTGTTGCTGATAATGATGATGATGATAATGGCTCTTCCATCTTAAATTACACAAGAATATAATTTTTGAGGCGAAGCCCTAATACCATTTGTTAGGAAAGATGACTAAAAAATAAATAGCTGATAAATAAATATGGCACTCGTAGGATCTAAGTTTTTCCATTCTTGTATAAATAATATGAGTAAAAATAGTTCTTTGAGTAAACAAAAAATAAGATTACAATAATAATCTCACGAAACAATGATGGCTAAACTTTTTCTTAATTTTATCTCTTAAGAGGACTCTCTCTCTCTCTCACACACACACACACATACAAAAGTGAGGCATTATTATCTCTTAAAAACCTTTATAGGTTTTGGTTTTTCCTTTGATGAATGATACAAATGAAAACTTATCCCATTTATATTATAAATCCATGCTAATAATAATTTAGCTAATTTCACTCATTTCTTTTTATTAATATATTTCTAATTCTTTTCTTTTTTTTTTTCCTTTTCCACCAAGGAAGATTTCTGATAATTTTCGTGTTTTTTTTTTGTCTTGTGCCCAAAGGTCTTCCATGCATTGCTCGGAGGTCATCCATTTGTTATATACAATGCCAACTGTATTGATGGTGGTCTCAGGAAACATCGAGTTGGTTAGTTTGGGCTTCATTACTCCCGGCGTGATCTAAGTCTATCTCAATAAGGTGTAGGCTAAGCGTCAAGTTTATATTGTGCAATAAACATGAATTGAAAACATTAATTTTTATACCTCTGGCACGTTTTGGGGTGCATAAAATTAGCCAGGGGGCTATTTGTCACAAATCTAATTTTTTGCAAAAACGTGAATAATCTTGCTATACATGGTGTGTGTATAAGTTAAAAACTTGATCATATTTTAAAAATGTGCAATGTGTGTCGGTACGTGTATTTGAAGGTGTGTCCGATCCAGATATTGTATCATGTGCTGTAAGCAATTTGGTGAAGGATAATTGTTAACATGTGAACAAACAGGTCAATTACTCGTCATACTACAAAAAGAACATGCAAGAAAACGTCTTTTGTGACATATTTAGTGACAACAAAAGCGTTCTTATTGAAGTGGTTGCAGCTAGGTAAATAGCGACGCCATAAATGACATAGTAGTTGTGTGTTGAATAACGACACATTCAGTAACTCCTATAGCATCCCATTATATTGGAGGCAAAAGAGTAATTTTTGCGAGATTTATTAGGTTTTAATTTCTATTTAGTGGGCTAACATATGTAATGGAATAATTATATTTAATGTACTATTTTATCAATGGGTTTAATTTAAGTGGTTCATTGTGGAAACCTGTAGACTTCACATAATTGGTATGGGTTTAATGGGTGGATACCAGTTTATCAACCCAATTAGGTTTAATGGGAACCTATTAGGTCAGTATATAAAGAACATTTAGGTTATGGTCCCTAATATATCAAATCCATAGCATCTATTTTATTCTCTTCCTATCAGAGATAGAAAACTAAGGAACCCTAAGGAACACTGAGGGATTTGGTTGAGGAAGATCTAAGCTGCTAGCAATTGTTCATCGTTCAATTCCGCAAAAGGATCGATTGCTACAATGGAGACAGGTACGCTTCCGTATTCAGTTTATTCTTCGATAATTGAATGTTTATGGTTTTATTAAGGATTAAACTCCTATAAGTGGTATCAAAGCCTCTTCATGTTTGATTATTGGTGATTTTTGTTTTACAATTTTGTTGATTAATGTTTGTTTCTTGCAATTTCTGTTATCTGGAATTTTATCTACCGATTTGGTTTACAGCTATTTTGATTTTTTGGATCAAATCTGTTTTTTGTTGAATTAAAAGAAAAATATTGAAAATTAGAAATTGCAAGAACATGAAAAATATGTTCTGGTGTTCTTCGTTTGTCTTCTTGCCAAGCCTTGATCAACAGAGTTTCGTGTGATGATGATGTCGGCATAGAACTCAAACCATGCAGCTCACCCCCAGCGGTCTATGGTGTCTACAGCGGCACGGCGGCGCTGTGATTTCTGGAAAATCAACAGTGTGGGCTTCGATTTCTGGTTTTGGCCTATGTTCCTTCTGTTCTTCGTGTTTTCCTTCGATCTAGCCTTTGTCGGTGTCAGATCGAAGGGAAACGCCTGCACTTATGGTGCGCGATCACCGGATTGCATTAACGACGGCGCGGTAGCGATGAAGCCAATTGCTCACCTTGTTGTTCTATAATCTCTTCCAATCTTTTCACACTCTGCTCCATATCTAAGATGTTACAAGGGGCATATTGAGCTGTAGATGATGTACTAATTGGCCTAGTGGATGAAAAATGCAATGATGCAGATCATAAGCTATAAACACAGGTCTTACTCATTCATTTAGTGCCTCCACAAATACACGATGCTCCAGCTGTAACTGTTTCAATGTTAGTAGTGATAAGACTTTATTATTGTCTTCCGACTCATCAAGTATCGGAAACTTGGGCTCTGCTTTCTTACATTTTTTCTTGTAATTCTCCTGAAAATGTTAAGAGAATCATATTGCAACTGTAATGGTGTTGATAGTGATATATAAGAGAATAAACTAAATCTTACATAAACAAGCTCAGAGCGCTTATCAATGAAGACTCTACTTCTGTTTATCTTCATTGTGTAAAGGAATAAAAAAGTCTTACCCTCCAACAATTCATGATTTAATTCGTTCCTCTGTCTAAATTTATCTTGCTATTAAGTTTGCATATACAATGTTATTTTCAAAGCGAAAAACATGAAAGCAAATTTAAAACTTCGAAGTTAATTGGTCTTTATGAGTGTATGTAGTAACTGAATCAAACTAATGACGGAGAGAGGAGGACTGCTAGCAGTCGCCCTCCATATAATTTTAAATCCTACTATGTGACACATGTACTACCTCCGTTTTTTTTTTCTATTTCTTCATACTGAAATTAGCATGATTAGATTCAAGTTTGGTGTTGATAGTTTGATGGGTTGGATTAGGTAGATTAAAGTATTATTTATATATAACTTAAGTACAGTAATCGTACTTTATAACTAACCTAAAAATACTTTAATTTACCTAATTCAACCCATCAACTATCAACACCAAACTTGAATCTAATCATACTGATTTCAGTGTAAAGAATTGAAAAAATCAGAGGTAGTGTAATTATAGCTTGGTGGTAAGGATGTTAAGTTGCAGCCTTAAGGTCTTAGCTTTAAACCCTCTTGATAGCATATTTAGACTATTTTCATCTCATCTTGTTTTTTTACAGTTGTCATTGAATTAAACATGTGTTTTGAAGGACCTGCTCTGGCTCCTCTTTTCTCTGAAAGCCTAGTATAAACAAATAGCATTAGGTTATTACTTTTAATAATAAAGAGAAAATAAAAGCCTGCTATAAAATGAAGTCACGTCCACTATTATTCAATTCATTCACCTCATAAACCACTTAGTCAACACTTATTTAAGGCTTACACTACAATTAGAGAACTAATTAAACATTCTCCTTGGATGTAGTTGCTCCATTAAGTAAACAAATGACAACTTCCACATTTACATCTTACTTGGTCAGAATCATTAAACTCCAACCTCTGAATTCAACTCCAACTTCTGAATTCGACTCCAACTTCTGAATTCGACATTTTTCCCTCGGCAAAGCTCACTCAAATAGGAGAACTTCATAACTTAGGGTTCCCTTTTTCTCGTTTTCTCGCTGATTTTGGAGATTTTTAATGGAAATCCAAGTCAGCAAGGGGCAAAGCCTATAAGTCACTTAGTGTGTCAAGTGGCACGCCTTATAACCATATAACTTGGTAGCAAATATCTTATTTGTTTCATGCATTAGTTCAAATTCAACTCCTTCAATTTCAGAGAAGAGTTTGAATCGAAGGTGTAAATGGTGACTAACTCAAAATTTGGGAGTGGTTTGGAATGAGATAAATAGAGGTGAAATTATAAATTCGCAAAACGTTCGGGTAGTATGGTGGGATAGGCCTCCTATATAGTCCAATTTATTGGTGGAAGTGGGAAAATCTAGAAGTCGTCTTTGCTTCATTTCAACGAGTGCAAAAATTTTTTGTTTTTTCCCGCCAAGTAAAACATTGTCTTTCTATTACTGGGTATGGGGTTTGGGAATTAAAACAAAAACAAATGAATTTACACCAAAGAAGTAAAGTTTTTGAAGGAGAAAATACTTTCAAAATGTTGCAAAAGAAAGCTTGTAATTTTGGATTACCTGCAATTCACCTTTCTTTATTTCTTTTTACCAAGCTTTTTTTTATTTTTAATTTCCAGGTGAAGTTTTTTAACTTTTTGTGCTTCGTCCATTTCACTATGTTGTTACATGATACTACCTCTGTTTTTCTCATTTTTTTACATTCACTTTTCATCAATGCCAATAAAATTAGTTTTTTTTATCAATACCAAGACATTAATAATAATAAACAATTACTAACTCTTTAAAAAATTTACTTTTTCACTAATACCAGTAAAGAAATAATAATAATAAATAAGTACAAAACTTACTATAAATGAAAAAGTAAAGAATTGAAAAATATATTCAAGAAAGAAATGTAAACAATTGACAAATACGGAGGTATTACCTCCGTTTTTTTCATTTCTTTACACTGAAATCAGCATGATTAAATTCAAGTTTGGTGTTGATAGTTTAATGGGTTGGGCTAGGCAGATTAAAATATTATTTATATATAACTTAAGTACAATAATCATACTTTATAACTAATCTAAAAATACTTTAATCTACCTAACACAACCCATCAAACTATCAACACCAAACTTGAATTTAATCATGCTGATTTTAGTGTAAAGAATTGAAAAAATTAGAGGTAGTAGTATTTTCTTGTTTCATCTCTTAGAATAAAACTATGGCAGCTTGCATCTGGTTAATGGAGGTGCCAGAACTAACATCATGTGCAATAAAAAATCTTATACATGGAATTAGTGTCCATAAAGTGTTTACACAATATTTATTACAAAAAATTAAGAGGAAAACAAAATTCCAATGGGTCAATTGAACCCATTACTATACCTAGCACCGCTCCTGCACAGGGCCACCACGAAGCAGTATAGTAGGAAAGATGTTAGGGAGAAGGTGGAGGATGGATAGTTTAGGTATTTAAATTAAATTAGTACAGCTAATTAGGTAAATAGCATAAATTAATGAAAAATAGTATATAAATCAACATAATGACAATTTTTTTTCTATTATCGATCCAGTTTTCCAGGACATGACTGCTTTTAAAGTTGTTTAACGGTCCTAGACTAATCTGGATTGAAGCATGACATGAACTATTAAGATCAACACATTTGGTCTTAAGGGTGCTGCAAATTTCATTAATAAAAAGTCTATTTTTAAAAATAGAGGTACAGAAACGTATATTTTCACAAAATATAGAGATAATTTTATAATTTTTCCTCATTAATTACAAAATATAATCACCAATAATAAAATTCAGCCTAATGATCGGTGTCACATGTGCTTTCATCCGATGACCTCAAATCGGTTTCTGACCCAACGTAATCTCTCTCCTGGCCACCATTCGATGAATTTCTGGTGCCAATCGAGCTCGCCGTTTACTAGGCTGTCAACTGGAGATGTTAGCTAGCAAGTTCCAACGATTTGGCGGTGGCTACGGTTAGGTTTCTGAGCGCTATTTTTCCGATTTCTAGCTTGCAACACTTTATGTTTTTCTAAATAATAATAATAATAATAATAATAATTTTAGACCTTACTTTAAAAGAAAATAATAATAATAATAATAATTATTATTATTATTATTATTATTATTTTCTTTTAAAGTAAGGTCTAAAATAGTAAAAACACAAAAAAAAGTGCTATTTTTGAAAATAATTTATTTTAAAAGTGTGCTATTTGTTGATTTCCCAAAATCAAGCAAGTGAATTGCTAGATCTGCCACAAAACGATGTCGTACATGCTATCGGCAACTTCAACTGTTAGGAACTTCCACTCTTCTTTCTTTGATGTATCTTAAGTTAGGGCATGTTATTGTTTTTCAATTGGCATAAATGCAGCGATATAAATTTTTTTTTTTTTTCTGAAATAGTCCGACACAAAACAAGGAGAAGCAATTGCAATTTTGAAAA
>CATIWJ010039835.1:0-26664 GCA_949640765.1 Croton laevigatus | reverse complement strand
AATGGAGGTGAATAGTGAATTTTCTAGGGTGCATAAATGGAGGTTGAAGATGATTGATTTTAGTTAAAAAATATTAAATTAAGCTTATAATTATTACCAATTTAATTAAAAATCAAGGAAAACATAAGGATAGCTAAGTGTTCTTCAAACTAGGGTTTGAGTTCTAAGGGTTAGGGTTATGTATGTGTAGGAAACCAAGAGGCAAAGGAAGAGAAAGGCACCAAATAGTGAAGTGAAGGCTAAAAATTTAGGTTTGGTACTTTAACCTTGGACTTTATATTTTTCTTTAAATTTTTTCAAGTTGTCATGTAATCATATGCTTGTAATTGTGATGTTTTATCTGTTGTTTTATGTAAATAATTGTTCGGATACATGTAGCGTCGAAAAACGAATAAAAACGGCAAGAACAGTGAGGTTACCCAGTATGTTCTTCTGTAGGTCAGCCCAATTTCGAAATTTTTAATAAAATCAAGAAAAATGTTTTTCAGCTAAATTTTGGATATGTTGTACCTTGACATGTCTAGTTTACTTGAAAAATAATTTTGTGCATGTTTGGTAAAAGATTATGGGTGAAAAAGACTGCTTTCCGACTGTAGTAGGTAGCATCCTGTGACTGAATAGGTCTGAGATCAAGGCTGATTCAGTCATTGTGCTCAGCTCAGCTCAGTCTAAAATTTTTATACAATATTCCTAACAGATCAAGCAAACTCCAGTGAAAATTTTGCAAATTTTTAGCATGTAAATAATTTGATATGAATTTTCAAAGTTGCTAATCGTACATAGGAAAAATCTATTAACTACCAGAATTTATGTGAGTAATGCATATTATTTTTAAATGAATGTGTGATACAATTGATTGTGAAATGATGTCATGTATTTGATAAATAATTCAATGTTATAAAGCTCTACTGGTGAGTAAAACTCGTTGATGAGGGTATGATGCATCATACGGACCAGTGTTACGGCGCCTAAGTGATAAGTGAATGACATGTGATATATATGACTATGCAAATGCTATATTGAGCTATATGCTCCAGTGATATGTGTTTTCGGATGGCAGTGAAAGTGATATGATATGATATAAATGCTCAGTGTTAACATTCGTTTAGTGTTAAGTCCCCGAGCCTTATCTCACGGTTCCGCCCAAAACCAGTAGAGTGCCCAAAAGAAAAAAAATGTCCTAAATATGATTTATGTTAATATATGTGCTTTATGTGTTATTTCCTTCATGTTTTCTTTATTTTATTAAAATACATTTTTATTGCTAAGTATTTATTACCGTTAAAGGTTAAAGTACACACTAGGCATTAGTGCTCAGCGAGTTATGTGTTGTAACTCACAGGTAGTAGAGTAGCAGTAAAAGATTATCAGTATCTACTTCGGATAGACCAGCAGCACCTCACTTGTACTAAGGGTATACATTAAAGTTTTACGAACTAGTTATGGCATGTATATAAATAATAAACATGTAGTACTGTAATATAGCAATAGTAATAAATGACATGAAGTTTATAAAGTATAGCATTTAATTAAGACTATATGAGGAGTGAGGGTATAAGGACAGTTTGCTGAAGTATTTGTGATAATTTTTTTTATGCAGGGTTTAGTGGATAATCACTGTTACTATTCACAGGTATTTATATGTGTAGCGAAGCTCTGGCAAAATTTCCGTAAAATCGAACTTAAAATTTGGCTAAGTAAATGAAATCATCCTAGTAATTCAAGATCAAGCTAACACCGAAACTCTGGTATTGACAACAACGCCTCAAATGGACTTTGGTTACTAGGTCGACATGGGGTGTCACATATTTTGTAAAAGTGTAACATGCGAAAGTTGTTCCTTTATGTGTTAGCTAAATGTAGAAACAAGAACCATCTAATTTGGATTTGTACGGCTAGAGATATAATAGAATTAGTAGTCGGTGCACAGGCTGCCTAGGGCAGTACGACTGGGTTCGACGGAAAACAACACTAAAAATTATCCATCACTTGGATTGATCTTAAATTTTAATACAATGTATGTTTAGATATCTATTTTTATTTGGCATAAGAATCATCGAATTTGGAATAGTGTACAACGAGTTATTAATAAAGAACTGCAATAAGGTCAAGTAAGGATCTCAAGAAGACCTAAATGGAATTTCTCTAAAAGACAAGGACAAAGTTGGAAATGGGGTTTCAAAAGCTCTTAATAGTGCTTATATCCAACCTTACAATTGAATTCGTGGAATTAATCGGGCCATAGTATTCTTAACGATGTACCACGAATAAAAAGTTATAACGAAAATTCTATGGAAGGACCTAATTGCAAATGGCTTACCCGAGAAAGGAGTTAATGGTAAAGGATAAAAATTGAGGGGTGTTCTTGCTTATCAAGGAAAAGTTTGTGAGGTTGACACTTGGCGCGATCCTAGCCATCGATTATAATAACTTGATTAAATGACAACCATTGGATTGAAAATTTAATAAATAAAAAATAAATTAAAAATATAATTAAATAAAAAAAAGGAGAGGTGTAACACCTCATCTCGGTCTAGTGGGAAGACCTCGAAGGAATGATACCTATTGATATTGGAACGGTATCGTGTCAGTTATTCTTTATAGATGGATAAGTAGTGTTCGTTATTTATTTCGATTCATTTTACTTCGTTAAATTTTTGAACAATTTCTGTGGAAAATTTGCCAAAGCTCTGCTACACATAGGACAGTCTATGAATAGTAATAGTGGCCATGTGGGTAGTCCCTGCGACTATTCACTGGGATCCTGTAAAGAAAAATTTTTCCAAACACTTCGGCAATCATCTTTATACCCTCACTCCTCATATAGACAAAAAATAAGCACTACTATATCAGAAAGCAATAGACTCAACTCAAACAATATGTTAAAGATTTACTAAAATATTTAGTTACACTAGTATTTATCTGGGAGTACTAGTCATGTTTATAGACATGCCATTACTAATGTTCTGATATAAAGTGAAAAATGACCTTAGGTGCTGCCTTGTACTGCCGGTGAACTAATGGTGGTATCTACTATTACTTTTGCTGCTAACCTGTGAGTTACAAAAAATAACTCGCTGAGCACTAATCCCTAGTGGGTACTTTAACTGTTGAAAATAAATAATTTTAAATTGTACCTTAAGAAAAAACATCACAAATTAAGTCACATTAAAGAAACTAGTACCAAAGATAAATCAAAGTATAAAAGCGATATGCAAAGAAATATATGTATTTACGTTCTTAGTGTTTAATTTACTTCGCTCTACTGGTATATAGTGGAACTTTGGAATAAGGCATTCAGTGAATCCAATGATGGTCATGTATCCAATAATTACAGTACAGTAGTATTGAAAATTATTGGATAGATTTACATATCAGATGTTTAGTATCTGTCGAGAACACCGGTAGGTGACCCGACGTTGGAAAATAACTGTCAGGTACTATTGCGAGTAACCTGACTTTGTCAATGATTAGGCGCCATTCAATGATACTACGGACCGCTATGATGTCAGTATATTGTCATATCCTTACCGTCGAGTTCGACCAAAGCCAAGTAGAGCTTTATGTTTTTAATTCATACAATACATATTTAAATATAAGAGATTTAATTTAAACATATAGGACGAAGAGATTTGAAGACCTTTTACAAAAATCCATCAAAGATTTTTATTGAAAAATCACCAAAGCTTATGCATCAATTATGTAACTTTTTGCAAACTAAGTTCAATGGTTCCTAATGCATGCCAATTGATATTTTAGCAATCTAAAACACATATAAACATCATATAAACACAAAAACATAGCATTTAGGCACACATACCATTCGGCCAAAAGAGAAACATAATGAAGAAAATGGAAATTTTCCAAAGTTAAAGTACCAAACCTTGTTTTTAAGCTTCCTTAAGCTTTTTAATGGCTTCCTTCAAGTTTTTCTTCTTATTTACCTATATAATTCACACTTCCATAATGTTAGCATAAACCCTAGGTGTAGGAAACACTAACCTATGTAACTAGTTTTTGCAAATCCTAGTTAAATTCATATTTATTAGCCTTAAAATACCATTTTTCTACCACCCTTCACTTCCATAATGTTAGCATAAACCATAGGTGTAGGAAACACTAACCTATGTAACCAGTTTTTGCAAATCCTGGTGAAATTCATACTTATTAGCCTTAAAATACCATTTTTCTACCACCCTTCACTTCATCTTCAACCTCCATCCATAAACCCTAACTTTTCCCTTTTCTTCCACCTTAGGGTTCATATTATACACATATGAAATCAATGATTAAAGCCTAAGTTATAAACTACTTCGAACTTAAAATCATAACTAAAAACCATGAAATTTCAACTTAAAAATGAAAGTTACCTTGAAAAATCACTTCTCCCTTCTTCTTCAATGGAGGCTGACGGGTTCTCTCTTGAAAAATGGTCATTTTCAAGCTATTTATAGCCAACAATAGCCAAGTTGTATCCTTGCTCATTTGTTCCCACTTTTTATTGGTTTATGAAGTCAAAGTATGTACTTTCATTGGCTACCATTTGAGTAAACCTTTCTACCTTAATTCCTTGACCAAACTACTCCAAAATCACCACATGTGATCATATGGAATTTAATTAGGCCAAATGACGAAAATGCCCTCCGTAGAAAACCCGACGTATCTTTTTATACACGCGTTTTCTGAAAATTCTGTGACGCTACGTTGCGAGTAATAAACTCCCGAAATTTCATATTTGACATCAGTTACAGGCACTATTAAGAACCTACATAACTTTTTGAAAAAATTTCGTTTAGGTCCCCAACACCTCCTCTGGAGCCAGTTGAGCTCTTTTGGCCTACCTTTGCCTCTGGATGCGATGGTTGTCCTTCAGAACCTTTATTTATCATACATCCTTCATTATTTACGGTATTTACAGTCTCCCATAAGGTTTTCCATACTGACGCCTGACCTCAGAGGCCCGATGGGTCCCGGGTCGTGCTTACGACTGGCATTTACTTGATGTTTCCGGCAAACAGATATTACATTCCCCATGGTCACTCCTAACATTTAAAATATAATAACCTTTTGATTTTCAACATATTTTACGAAAACTTTAAAAGCATCAAAAGCCTCATTTTTATGAGCTAAAAAAAAGTATCCAAGTAAATCTAGAGTAATCATCAACAAGGACAAAAGCATAATGTCTACCTCCTAAACTAGAAACACTAGTAGGTCCAATTAGATCAATGTCAATAAGTTCAAGGGGTTTAGGGGTACTTACTTGGTTCTTGGACTTGAAAGATGATTGGTGTTTCTTTTCCATTTGGCAAGTTTCACACTCCTTGTCCTTTTGATACTTGAGTTGAGGCAAGCCTTCAACCAAGTCTTTCTTTTTTAGGAACTCCAAGGTGTCCATGCGTGCATGGCCCAATCTTCTATGCAATGTCTAAGAATCTACACTAAAAAAAGTTAAATAAGACCATTTCTCATTAGTAGTGTTTAAATTTATAACATAAACATTCTTTACTTTTTGCCCAACAAATACTATTGAGTTGTCTTCCACTTTTGTGATAATACATTGTGTAGAGTCAAATATAACTCTACAACTAATGTTACAAATTTGGCCAACACTTAATAAGTTATGTTTAAGGCCTTCAACTAAAAGCACATGGTCAAATTTAGAATCCTTACCAATCTCATCAATGCCAACAACCTTACCGGTGGTATTGTTTCCAAAGGTGATGTGACCACCCTTCATTTTGCTTAATTTGGTGAAGATTTTTCTTTCTTCACTCATATGCCTAAAGCATCCACTATCTACCATCCACTTGTTGTCCTCTATGGAGCTCTTTAGGCATACTTATAAAAGTGGTCACTTGGTTTTAGGTACCTAAATATATTTAAGTCCTTGAAGGTTAGTAATGTGGTCCATAGGGACCGATTTTAAATGAATCTTTTTAATAAAGCAATGTGTATCCCTATTACCAATTTTCATACAATAAAGACAATATTTTCTTGTCCTTCTAAATGATGCATGATGAGCTTTCTTTTTTTGAAAGCTGAATGAGGGAACAAAAGCTTTGGAGTTGCCTCCTAGCTTTCCATATTTGTTTCTATAAGAATAAGATGCATGACATTTCTCCTTTGGTTCATGAACCATTAGAGCTTTACCTTTTACTTCTTTGGAAGTAGAAGGTTTGCAAGAATGCAAGCACACATTTGTTGATTTTTTTAACTGACTCAACTTGATGAGATGAAAAGACATACTTAGTTTTTTTAGAAGTTTGGTCCATGGAATAGCCTAAGTCTCTCCTATCTTTATGACCTGTAGTGTCTCTTATGTCATTATCAATTATTTGATCGCCATTATAGCTATTAATGCACTTTTTCAATCTCGAATTCTCTGAAACACAATTTGAATATTCAATAAGTTAAAATTTAAGTTTTTCGTTCAAACTTTTCAATCTATCAACAACTTTTTTTAAATTAACATGCTTATTTTTAGTTGTAAGTACTTATGTTTATACATGTTTTTCCTTTCGAAATATTTATTGTACCTAGAAGTTGCTTCATAAAATAAATTAATCGTTTCATCATTACATTCATTCAATGGCATATCATCACAATCATCAATAATATTATCGTTGTGTTCTGTGTGAGAGTGAGATGTAAAGGTTACCTCATTTTGAAACTCTTCTTGAGAGACTAAGTATCAATTGGAAGAGTCGTCTTCTATCTCTTTAATGTAAAGAAGTAAAGATTTGAAACTTCTTCATTTTTTTCCTTCTTCGCTTGAAGCATTGCTATCACTCCAAGTAGCATTGAACGATTTCTTACCCTCCTTCTTTTCTATCCTTGTCTCCTTCTTTTTTCATTTTCTTTCTCTTTTAAGTTTTGGACAATCACTTTTAATGTGGCCAAGGTTGCCACATTCATAATATGTGATCTCTATCTTGGGATTCTTCTTAAATATTCTTCTATGCTCCAGATTCTTTGCACGACTCCCAAATTTTTTGGTGAGAAGTGCTATCTCTTTCTTCTCATTATCACTATACTCCTCCTTACTACTTAAAGCTTCTTCCACATGTTTCTTTTTCATGGCTTTGAGAGTAATATTCCTTTTTTTTTCCCTCATCCTTTTATGACTTGTTTCTCCTTGCTTCTCTTGTTGAGGGTAAACTCCAGAGTTAAGCTCTCCAATGAGTTCATCACTCTTAAGAGTATGGATATTATGGCCTTTACGCAAGGATAACATGAATGGATCCTATGTTTCCGATAAAGCCCTCAATATCTTATTATTTACCTCTCTAATAAAGTAGTGCTTGTCCAACTTTCTCAAGTTTGCGACCATTCCAAGAAGTCTATTAATCATGGCAGCGATGTTTTCCTCTGGCTTTCTCTTGAAGGTTTCATATTCAAATATGGCGGCTAACTTTTTCTCATCCCTTACTTGCTTAGTACCTTCATGATAGTTTTCCAATGTCTTCCACATAAGATATGGAGAAGAACAATGGCTTCCTCTACCTGCTTCCTCTTTTGAAATACACCCCTATGACTACACTTTTGCACAAGCAACTTCTTGTTCTTTCTTGACATTAGAACCTCAATTCTGTCTTTGTCTTTCTCCTTTGAAAACTCCAACTCTTCAGTGAAATATTCTAACTTTCCAATATTGAAAGTTACTTCCATCGAAGTATGGCTTTAGCGATTGGTGGTGAAACTCTTGAATTGTTGCCATTGGATCTTCTCTTTGCAATTAAGCTTGAATAAAGGAGTCAAGCTCTGATACCAATTGTTGGTTTTTTGGCAACTAAAAGGTGGTAAATTAGTTGGATATTTAAAAAACAAAAAACTTGAAAGCAGAATTTGGTGAATAATTGAAAATTAAAAGACAATGGAATTTTATAGTGGTTCACATATAACTCGATCTTACATCCACTTCTCCAATTCTCACAAGAATTGGGTTCCACTAATCTCATCCAAAGATTACAGAAAGTTTTATAAGCTAACCTCAAACTTAATGTTTTAGGCTAACACTTAAATCTTACAACAAAACATTTAGAGTTTCTAGCTCACTATAAACTTATAACAACTCTTAATGTTGAGTTTAATGCTCACTCAATAAACATTCCCTAGAATTGAATACAAAGGATTGAATGAAAATGAAAAGAACAAAAGGTTGTTGTGAAAGTTAAAGCTCTATTGAATACTCAAATCGTTCAACCTCTTAATGCCTGTTGATGGGTGTATTTATACCCACTTTGAAGAATATAGCCGTTGCTCCTTTGATCTTAAAGTTTGTCTGAAGTTTTGCAAGTGTCTCATACAAGATGTGATGGTCGCACGTGAGACCACTCACTGACATTTTATAATGGATTTGTAACGGCTCCCTGTTGACGTCAGCTTTTCATTTAATGCACTAGCTATTGGATTATGTTTGAAGCTATGTTTCACACGAGATCCTCATATAGCGTGCGAGACATGGTCAAGAATCTATCAAAAATTCAGTTAAACGAGTAATTCATGTAGAAATTTAGTTCAGCCAATTTATCCAAAGAAAAAAAATTTTCCCTAATTCGGTCAAGAATCTATCAAAAATTACTTGATCTGACTGAATATTGATCCTTAATGCCAACACTTTAAATTATAATTCATTGGTTTGTTTTCCATTTTAAAAAATTGATATGTTATAAGTGGCCCTAAAATATTTGGTAGGAAACGCCTTGTAACCTTATGTACCTAAACCACTGCATAGAATTTAAGACTTTTAGTCTTTTTTTTTTTTTAACAAAGTTTTAAGACTTTATAATCTTAGCTGTCGAGATACGAAGTAGTTACGGTAACGACCAACCGTTGGTGTAAAGCCCAACACAGATCCGTCGGATATCACGCAAACTAAAAGCCAGTTAGTATTTAAATTAACAGTTTTTTTAGAGAAACTATTTAAATTTACAGTTAATTACTGCTTAATAGAGAAAAATAATTAAATCAAAATGGAAAATCTGTTCTTTCTTTCCACAAATCCTGACTCAAATCTAAAGACCAGGAAAAGCTAGAAACTGCTCAACAAGCAGCAGTAGAACGAGAAGCATAGTGGTAACAATAAGGAGGGTGGGGGTTTCAACAGAGAGTAAGGATAGGAGGCTGCGTGACGAAACCTGCTGCGCCGGCTGCGCCTGAGAGAGCCTCTTCTAGGGAGGTGGTGCAGAGGCTCTCGCAGGCGACAGCAGCAGCAGCACCGGCGGTAGTAACATCTTCAACCACAAATACAGCTTCAACAACTGGAGCAACAGCAGTGAACTTAAGTCATTCAAAATCGGAGAAGATGAAGGGACTCTTTAAGTCTAAGCCTCGAACTCCAGTCGATATTGTTCGACAGACGCGAGATCTCCTCATCTACGCTGATCGCACCCCTTCCGATGATGCTCGCGATGTGAAGCGTGAAGAAAAGGTTTTGCAATCAGTTCTTATTTATCTTTTTTCCTCTAGGAGTTGATCTGGATTTGGTTTCGTTGTTTTCATCTTTTGGGAGTGAGTGTTTGGGGGGCAACATTTTTATGGAATTCTGTTTATGGAAAATTTGATTTTACCTGAGTGTTTGATGCAGGATTCTTATGTCCAATAGCTGATCATTACTATTAATCTTGATGAATCTTGTTGATCATTACACCTAAATATGTTAGGTGTAGAATTGATCAGTTGAGCATTTGGTCATTCATTGTCATTACCCCTGTGTTTACAAATTTGTTTTTTTTTTTTTTTTCCTTGTATCTGGTATTTTGTTATTTCAGGTTCTACATTTGTAACTTGCCTCTGAATTTTGCATCACTTGACTTAATTTTTTCTTTATGAAGATGGCGGAGCTGTCTAAAAATATCAGGGAGTTAAAATCAATTCTTTATGGTGATAGTGAATCTGAGCCAGTTTCAGAAGCTTGTGCACAGTTGACTCAAGAGTTCTTCAGAGAAAATACTCTTCGCCTTCTAATCGTTTGTCTTCCGACATTGAGCTTGGAGGTATGAGCGTGCATTTTTCTTATTTATAGCTATATAATATACTTTGTGCTCTTATGATACTTTGGTGAGACTTTTGCTTTTCCTAAAATAAATATGTGAAATGTATACTTTGATTTTTATACATGGCTATACAGGCATTATCCTTAAAATTACCTCCCATTATTATTTAGCATGGATAGGTTTCTTTCTGCAGACCCGAAAGGATGCCACTCAAGTTGTTGCAAATTTACAAAGACAACAAGTAAATTCACGGCTGATAGCATCTGAATACTTAGAAAAGAACACAGATCTTCTTGATATTTTGATAGCAGGGTAAGCTTTTAGTGCCAGAATTTCTCTACTTTGAATTGTAACTTTCATGATGTTTCATTTATCTTGTTTGAGGATTTTATATGATGATTCGTGGTTTGAACTTCTTTTTGAGTTCAGTTGTTCCTGAAATGCAGTTTATATTTGTTTACCTTTTCTCTTTTTGCTATAAGGTATAATGAGAACTTCAAATTAGTAGTGATAAACTTGTCAAATTCCTAATTTCACAAAACCTTACGAAGGGGATATATACCAATTTTCTCTTGTTATTTACGATATCAAGTATATTAATTCTCATTTCTAAATATCCATTCACCATTTAGAACTGTCACTGACTCTTGTAACTCTAGTGACTGGTACTTCTGGTCTCTTAATTGCATGGTGCCTTATTACAAGAAATTTAGGAACACAAGCTGTAGGGATTCTTAAACTCTCTTTGTGGACAATATTGATTGTATCTTCTAATGTTTTGTTTCTTGTTTGTTTAGTTATGAAAGCACAGACATGGCCTTACATTACGGTGCAATGTTGAGGGAGTGCATACGTCATCAGAGCGTTGCAAAGTAAGTAAAAAGAGGTGGTTGATTATTTTTGCCTGTTGGGTTATACTACAAAGTGCATGCACATAATTTTCAATATGTTCAGTCAAGTTGTGAAAAATATTATTTTCTTCTTTAAGTGGATAAGGAATTTCTTTGTTTTTTCTACAGGTATGTTCTTGAATCTGAGCATGTGAAGAAATTCTTTGATTATATACAGCTCCCAAATTTTGACATTGCAGCAGATGCAGCTGCTACTTTTAAGGTTGAGGATCACATTCGTTGCCTCTCTTATAGATCCATGTGTTTAACCCAGCTGACATTTTAACAGATAAGCCCTGTTGAAGTACAATTGTTTCTTTTGAAGTTGAGATTCCTCTAGTTGCATTTCAGAGTTTGCAAGTGTATCACTGTATAGGAAATGTGAATTCTGCATGCATACAATATTTCTAATTGCATACATAACTAGCTTGGAAGTTCATTTGGGGTTTTACAACTTCAAAAATGTAGGGGGCTGTTACGGATGCATTTGTTGGCAAAATCTATGACACATGCAGGAACTAATTTCCTGTTTATTTAGCTGGAATAATACTTATGCAGGAACTAATTTCCTGTTTACGTGCTGAAATAATACTTCCCTAAGTTAGTTTTGAATTTGATTAAATAAAATTTTCCTAATCAGAATAGGAATTCAGGTCATAGATATTTAGAGTTTCTCTTCCAACAAACTCAAAGGGCAGCAACCCTTAAAAGACTTCAGAGATTTCAGTAAGATTGGCAGTTCAAAGAATAAAATTAAGGGTAAAGGCCCACTCCTAAGTCCTAACAGCAGATTTTTCAGTTCAGCGTCCTGTGACGTGATCCTGGGCCTAGGTTCATAAGGAGATGGCTGTGTGATGTAAAATCTCATAAACTAAATTGCTTGGTTTGACTTCTTTTTAGGTGAATTGGGGAAAACTTATTTGTTCATGGCTCCATTGTTCTTAGGAAATAATTTTCCATCGACAGCTTTCATGGTTGTCCAATTTTTCCCTTCGGAACGGAATGTTTCCATCTAATATATCTTTCATTTACAAGATATTTTCTTTTTGTAATTACTACTATTGTCGTGATTCAGTCAATTTCTGTGGCTTTACCCTTGAGTTCCTATAACATTTTGTTGCAGGAACTCTTGACAAGACATAAATCTACAGTTGCAGAATTTCTTTCAAAGAACTATGACTGGGTATGTTCTGCTATTATTTTTTGTTTTGGGTGGGTGGTTGTGAATGTATGTATGCTATTGCATCTGCATTTGATTTCTAAAAAGCGGATTCACTTGATCTTGCTAAATCATTTTAATTGTAGATGAATCTGATTTAGTGAGAAAACCAGCAAGGATTGGCAAAGCATATTACTTTGTGTTTTGTTGGTAGATTTAGAATTACTTAAATTAACAATAAAAATGGTAAACACTCAAATTAGAAGCTATTATTTGTCTATTGCTTTTGTTGCTTTCTTCTCTTTTGTTTTTTGACTAATGTCTTTCTTCTGGTTTTGCATCTTCAGTGCGCAAGTTCATTGTTCCATAGCAATTTCAAACTGTTAATATATGAATTCAGAAAACTGTCTTTCTGTACTTATGTGTCGTTCATATGGTATCGTACCTGATATTGTTTGACTTTGTACTGGTTCCAGTTCTTTGCTGAGTATAATTCGAAGCTACTAGAATCGACCAATTACATTACTAGGCGACAAGCTGTCAAGGTAGGTGAAATATGCGACACTTCCTACACCTATTTGTTGGACAGTA
Source organism: Croton laevigatus (assembly GCA_949640765.1). Lineage (NCBI taxonomy): Eukaryota > Viridiplantae > Streptophyta > Magnoliopsida > Malpighiales > Euphorbiaceae > Croton > Croton laevigatus. Next base: position 14,026 of record CATIWJ010039835.1, on the reverse strand, counting down.
AATGGAGCTAAATCTGAAGAACATGTTTATTGAAATACAATTTGGTGATTTTGATAATAATACTATCTGCTAAACAAGCACCTATACATGTTGTAGCTATTGGCAGATATGTTGCTGGATCGTTCAAATTCCGTTGTGATGACACGATATGTGAGCTCAAGGGACAACTTGAGGATCCTTATGAATCTCCTCAGAGTATGAATAGAATATTCTGAAGATCACTATTTATCAATCTTTCTAAATCATCCTCGCTAACTACTTTTTCCTTCCTCGTGCACATATAAGTTTTAGCTATTTGTCAAGCTTTTTACTTGTATCATCTTCTTGATCATATTTTTATAACAAATCAATAATTCCCTAGGAATTTCACATTAAGTTCAGTTCATTCTGTATCTTATGTGTGATATTGGACCTTCAAGCTTAAAACACTCCTTCTTTCTAGCTTGTGCCATCTTTTTTTTTTTTCTGTAAATCATTGTAGTAATTTTCATGTTTTTATAATTCAACATGACATTGATAATAGGAATAAATTCTTTGTTGTAGGAATCGAGCAAGAGTATTCAGATGGAAGCATTTCATGTTTTCAAGGTACAATTTTTTTATGTTTCGTGTAGGTGAATTTGTAGGCAAGCAAACAATAGAGCTCACTCTCTTGCTAGAGCATCGGTTCGCTTTGCGCGTCTATGAAGATTCTATTCCTCAGTGTTTGTCTGCAAGTTATCAATTTTGAATGATATATGAGATTATTACTCTTCCAAAAAAAAACAATATTGTGAAGACCCTAGTTGGTATATTTTTTTGAAGTCATAATTTTTGCATGAATGAATATGAAAATGAAAATGTTCTTTTTATTCCCGCTAAGTTTATTTTATGGATTCTGCTAGACTAAAAACAAACGCTGCTGTAATTTATAAGTTAGTTTAGTTTTCATCTAATCCTTTATCTGAATTCTGATAAATTACTGTGGGTTTCTCTTGCAGCTATTTGCTGCTAATCAGAATAAACCTCCAGATATAGTTAGCATCCTCGTCGCAAACAGAAGCAAGCTTCTACGTCTGTTTGCGGATTTCAAAACTGATAAAGGTAAAAAGCTACTGCTGGTGATTTCTTTTAAATGAATTATTTTGGTTAAAATTTTCTCTCATTTTCTTTGTTATATATTTATTTGTAGAGGACGAACAATTTGAAGCAGACAAAGCTCAAGTTGTGAAAGAAATAGCAGCACTTGAACCCAAAGACAGAATGTGAATGAGCTTGCTCCACTTTGTTGTAATCTTATTTATTTACTGTAATTAATTTAATTTGTGAATTCTTATATAGTTAGAATAGATTAAGCATGACACCCTTTTCAATAACTGAGCAGAACCAACCTTCTGTCATTTCTTTCTGCCTATTGCATGTATGTGCCTACCATTTTCTGGTTCTTTTGTGCAAATTTATGCCTTTGAAAAAGAGAAATAAAAAGAGGAGAGCTAATGCCAAAGTTGGCTATAGGACATAAATTATTTGGGGAAATACCCCTGTAGAGAACTTGTTTTTTGGTGCTATGAATAATGAATATGAATTTCCTCTTGTTCCACGTTGTGTTGGACATCAGTGATTTAGCTACGTGATAAATTAGTTTCATTAAATTACTTAATTAATTAGGTTATCTGTAAATCAGTAAGTTATTTGTAGATTTATAATTAGTTCCTAAAAAAGACAGGAAGAAAGGCTTGATTGTGTATATCTTGGAGGTTACTTTAAGTGGTTACAATAATTGCCAAATCACAAGTGGAGGAGCTGAGGATGGAGCAAGGCACCATTCACCAAACGATCGAATTCACAATCAATGCTAAAAAAATTACCTTTTCAATTGCTTTTGCTTCTCTATGTAGAAATTTATATTTATATTTCCATTTTGTCTAAAATTATTAATTAAATTAGATTATATTTAGAATGAATAATTTGTTTTCTTATTAATTTAGGATATTTATTTTTTTATTAGATTAAAATTCCTATTTTTCTTAATCATTGTACCCTATAAATGCTATCAAACTTGTCATTGTAGAGTGGATTTCAATAATAATTTCATAGTTTCTTAAAAGTGTATATTCAATCTGGTTTATCTAAATTTTAAATTATATCTTGTTTATTTTTCACGGATTTGAGCGTTGTGACCAACTCTAGTAGTAGTGCAACCTTTTCTTTGAATGTGATTCAAGATAAGATTTTCAATATCTTGGGCCTGGAAAAAGTAGTACTAACAATTATTCTTACTATAGTGAGCGTGTTATTAATGATTTTGGAGATTATCTTAATTTTAGGGATTGTGAATATGGTAGGTTTTGCGCTTAAGATGTAGCTCACAGAAAATCTAGTTGTAGACATATTCTTAATTTTGTAAATATTTCTTATTTTGATGTTGATTTTTATGTAAAGAAATTTATCAAGTGGTTATATGATTTAAAACTATACGTACATTAGAGCATTTTCAATGCAACACCTTCTATTTGCTTATGTGTCCAACAAAATAGAAACTGTCAAGGAAGATGTGGATGGATGTCAATATGTTGACACCCAATTTAAAATTTTTGTCTCCAATGCAACATTGTCTATTTTATTTTTTTGTTATTCGTTGAAATTATAATATAATAACTAGCCAATCACAATGCATCATTAAATATAGGAATAAAGCTTTTCCTCTCGCCTCTCGAATTCGAGATATACAGAATCACGTTAACGGGGTTTAAAACACGTTAACGTGATTTAAAACACATTAACGTGTTTCTGTGTATCTCGAATTCGAGAGGCGAGAGATGTAGCCTTGCTCTAAATATAGACATTGTCAAGAAGGCTTTCTAGAAATAGAAGGTGACCTTGACAATGTCAGGTCCACATAAGCGTCACATCCAAAATAGACATTAGCATTGGAGAGCATTTTTGACAAAAAGTCTTCTCTCTTTCCTATGTGGTAATTAGATTAGTGCAATCCACATTAGCATTGGAGATGCTCTTATTATGAGATGGAAAAAAAAAATGATAAATTGAGTGTTTAAATTTTTCAAAATGTTTTAATTTGGTGTTTCATTATTTTTTTAATACCAAAATAGTGTCTAAATCTTGAAATCGTACCAAATTGGGTGTCGTCAAGCACACCGGAATTTTGCTATGTCATATTAAAAATTGATAGCCCAATTAAATGAAGACACCTGGAAAAGAATTTTACTCAATAATTAATTTATCAAATAACTCAAATGCACTTCCTTAAAATTCTAATTATCATACATATATGAGTCCAAGCGACTATATTACAGACCGTTAGACAAGCGCACCTATCGTTCTGTAATATAGCTACTAGAGTACCAAATGTCGTATGTTAGCAGAAATTCAATTCAAGAAATATTTACCACAATTGAATCGCAATAATGAATAACAATCAAATTAATTTCACAAGTCAATCAACAAAAACAATTCTAAGGTTCATCTCCAAAATCCAGACACAAACAATTCATCACTTCATCGTCAACATAACAATTTCAATAGAATTAAACAGGACAAAAAAAGCAAAATAAAATCAAGAACAATACTGTACTGGAATCTTCAAAATCGTACTACACTGTCCACTCCCAAAACGACACTGTTTTGCTTTGCTTCTGTTCTGGACTGTTTTGCTCAAAACGACATTGTTTTGGTTTTCTTCTCTTCGGTTGTAAACCGTGTAGTTCTACTATCGCTAGGATCAATGAAATCCCAAATCGTCCAAAGCTGTTCTTCCCTTTTAGTCGTGACTTTACTAGTTTCTTTTAAAATCAATCTCCTTGCCAAAATCAGAACTAATTTCTCCTTTCAAACTTTGCTTTGTTTCCTATCGTGAAATTGCTGTCAAAATCAGTAATACTCTGCTCTTAATTTGGGTTGGTTTCTTTTATTTTCCGATCGTGCCTTACTGTTTATGGACTGTTTCCTCAAAGGCGAAGAGAAACCCTGATCTTCATTCTTGTTTTAGGTCTGTTCTTTTCCCTCTCAAGACTCCCTTGACTTTTTTTCTCTTTTGGTCCTCCTTCCTCTCTGTATCTTCAATACCCCTTTTTTTTTTCTTCTAGTCTCATTTTCCCTTTCTTTTTCCTGATCAGCTTTTCGAAATTCCTCTCCAAATCGAACCAGAATCCTAAAAAGTCCCCTTCAATCCAATGACCAAATTTTTGTCTTGGATTCAAATCAAGAATCGTTCTTCTGCAATCTCACTCCTGCTTTTGATTTCAAAAGCAAAAGTGTAGCATAAAGAAATAGCATATACTTGTCAAAATGGTGCACTTAACTAAACTCTAATTATAGTCTAAAATGCACGTTTCATCTAGCCAGCTTCTCATATGTGAAATGCAGCAGGCCAGCAATAATTCATGCCAAAACACAGCTTCCCTCTACATTTTAGAGAACTCCTGATTAGCCCCCGCACTCTGAAACATAATAAAATAGCCCCTGCACAGCCCCCTATTTAGTTAAAATGTTGCGTCTTCAACATCTAACAAATAAACCAAGTGTTAAATTGTATGCTTTCTTCTCTAAACCTCTCAAACCGCGAATTAGCCTGTATAAACTCCTAATTTCCTTCGAAAATACCCCTTCTCATGCCATTTTTTCATTATTTCCATTCCTTTCCACACTAAAACTTAGTTGTGACCTGTTAAATTAATATTAACAAGATAAGTATTTTAAATATAAATTAGTCACTATTAAAATCAAAATTTTATATATATATATATATATATATATAAAACACTTATCAAACACTTAGTGTTTGCTTGGCCTCAAACAAATAATCATAGGCAATAAATAACGACTCAATTAGAGTATATCCACACTAACTAGACTCGTAATGAATGAAAAATTGACCTCAAGAATAGTAAACAATTATGCACATAATGACAATTAAACATATCCACTCTTTCAAAAGTAATCCAAAAATTATATAGTATAATTATGAACTAAGCCAAGACTGTGTGTGTGAATCAATACGCAATAAAAGAAAGAATGAAATCAATTACATGGCCTCACTAACTCACACACTAATCTGAAACCGCAAACACAAAGCAATTTAGTTTTAAACATGTAAGAATATTTAGCGCACAGATTTATTATTATAATTTTTTTTTAGCGCCATCGAGTGTGTTTTACACTTCATTCTAACTGTCTTAATGGTGCTATTGAGTGTGTTTTATGCTCCATCTCATTTTCACTCATTTGATTGCTATAAACTGGCTTAAATAGCACTCTTTGTTGTGTATTTGCACTTATTTGGCTTCCGCCCTTTAGGTGCATCCTCTTATCAGGAATACTTGTTAGGTGGTGCTTTGCATACTCATATCTTTAAAATAAGACATAGAAGTAGAAACATGATCATAAGTTAAGTTACTAGTTTAGGTACAATTAAACAAGAAACACCATTTAATAACCAAAATTTATAATTTAAGTAACCATTAGCAAATTTTATTAAAACAAAACTGCTTTGCACCCACAGTTCCAGACTTGCCATACATATCAAGAAGCAACATCAATTTACATTCATAGTTTTATCACAACATACTGATAAGTGATATAAAAGGGGGGGGGGGTCTCAAACTCATTTGACAATCATGCCAAGAAAAATTTTAGCTCAAAATACAACATATTAATAATCACCACTTGCATGACATCAACTATATAAAATCGTCATAGGCCAAAAACTACTCCTAGGCAAAATATAGAATATACACTCATTGACTGTACCAACTAAAGCACACAATAAAATTGTATCCCTTCCCCGCACTTAAGTGTTTCAGCAAATGATCATAATGACTAATGAAAATTAATAAAAAAGAACAAAACACAAGATATTAACTCAATGGCAGTTCAGTAGTATTAACAAACTAAATCTCAAAATTATTTAGCAAAAAATACTCCTAATAATAAACTCATCCCTACACTTAAGTTGCACATTGTTCGCATTGTGATATAAACCACACATAACCATAAAGGGAGGGAGGAAGGGTCATAAATACAACAAGATCAAAGAGTGAGGATAGTAAAGAAACTTCCCTAAAAATGCCAAAAATTCAAATGTCAACTGCCCATAATTGGGGAGTGGAAGAAAGATGCTAGTGGTAACGATCGGTGGTGGCAAGTGCTATGTGGCAATGAAGAACTGCAAAAAGAAAAGAAAAGAAAACCAACAAATAAATAACAAAAACAAAAATTAAAAAAGTACGAATAAAACTTGGGTTGCCTCTCAAAAAGTGTCTGTTTAACATCTTTAGACTAGACATTTCAGAACTTCATCAAAATACGAAGTCCTTTTATAGAGCATATCATAAAATATATCTATGGGATCTTGATTAATAATATCCTCAAGCTTGGCTAGATATAGAAGTTTTCTGCACATAAAATCAACAGTGTTAAATTCACAATAATAAATTTGGGAAAAGTTTAAATTTAGCTCCTCAAGAAGATAGTATGAGGATTGTGCTGTCGATTACAAAAATGAATCCTTTATGTTGAATTAAAAATTACAAGTTCATCAAACTCTTTTTCCAACAATGTTTCACATTTTGGTTCTTCAATTGATACTTCTAGTTGACTCTCTTCCTTGTCAATTTCTACTTCGCATTCAAATTGCACTTCACTTTCCATTTCTGCTCTTATCTCTCCTCTAAACTCAAGAGAGACTTGCGAAGGAGTGCTATGACTACCCATACAAGCATTATAATTAAAATCAGCCATGTTATTAAATAAATATATTAGCTCCTCATGGCTTCTATGCATTAATGCATTTTTACCAGTGGAATTAAGTCCATTAAACACCCAGTCCTGTAACAACCGGTGTCTAAGGAAGCAGACCGAATGGACGAAACCCGAGGAAGTGAAGCGGAGAGTGCGGAACTGAAAAAGTTAAACGTGCTCAGGTCACGGTAAAAAATGGGTGACCTCTGGGAAAGTATTCGTAAATATGTAAATTATGAAAAAATAAGTTGTATTAAGACATAAGACGGGCGCCATTCACGCCTAGAAGGCAAGATAGGGCCCCGGAAGCCATCGAGACCTAACGGTAATTTTCGGAGAGTCAAGGCCCAAAAGTGAAATTTTTCAGAAAGTTGTATAGAGATTCATTAAGCTTGAAAATGCACTTCAAGCAGTAAATTTGGTGATAACATGAAGTCCAATAATGTGGGATTGCCAAACTGCTCAAAACGTGCCTATAGCTGGAATCGCATAATCGTGTAAAGGCGATTTTTGACAAATCGACTTGCAGGGACCCAAGCACAATTTTTCATGAAAAATTTGACTTAGTAAACACTAAAAAATAATGTTATAGAAAAATTCGCAACGTCGAACTGGTCGCGGTGGTGTTCTCGGATTTTTAGGTAATCGTGTGTGCGCGAAGTTACGTCGGAAAGACTGGCGAAGGACTTAAATGTAATTTACCTTATTAAGTCATGGAATTATCATATATGGGTGATTCTAGGTGTACTCAAGGTCAATTTGAAGGTTTAGAATGAAGACTTTGATTCTAGCCTATAAAAGTGCATATTTTGACTTTTTTCGACCAACCGAATTTTGAGCTCACGTACACGCGACCACACTATGTCCATTTTTGCCTATAAATATCCCATCAAAGGCCAAAAATTGTCCATTTTTCTGGCCTAAGTCGGCAGCAAGAAGGAAGGAAGAAGGAGCTTCGCTTAAGGTATTTTTAATGATTTTTAGTTAGTTTATGCATAGTTTGAGTTTCTAAGCTAGATTAAGTACTTGATTTGCATCAAAACCATGTTACATGGGTTGTAGTATATAAGATAGGGGCTGTTGATATTATATAATTCGGTTAGAGATTAAGTTTGGATGTAAGAAGTAAAGTTTTAGGTAGTTTAACATGTAAATATTACTAGTTTGACCAAAAAAATAAAAAATTATTAGGTTTGGTGCATGCCCTTCAACCTAGAGTTTATGTTTATGTTATAAAGGATATGTTTGTGTAGGAAAACAAAAAGAAAAGGAGGATGGCAGCCTCTAAATTGGACAAGGAAGGCAAGAAACACAAGGTTTGATACTTTAACTTTTGGTTTTCGATTTTTGTTGAATTTTCTCTTAAAACCATGGCTGTTTATATATATCTTGATGTGATTTGTGTGTTTTAAATATATAAATGTGTTTTAGACAAAATATATGTGGGCTAGATTTGAAAAGAATGCATAAAAGATTGGTTTGGTGAAAATTATGAAGTTTAAGGACTAAATTCCAATCATTTTTAATTAAAGGACCTAAATGAATTTTGAAAAAGGGACTTCAAATCCCTTCCATATATGTAAAAATAGACCAAAAATAAATTTTGCATGAGATAACCAAGTTCATAGCCCTTTGGACTAGCTTGAGCCGAATGGTCCTCTAATGAAGGCTTTTCACGCTGCTTTTTCGATGAAAATTATTTCGTATCCGAAACATCTGTATTTCGAAATGAAATTTGAAATGGGTTTAAATAACATGCTTAAGGATATGTACGATTGATTTCGGGCATCTAGTGGTGGACGAGAGCGGTCAATACACAATCCCCCATTTCGTCAAAAAATCAAAATCACTATTCATTTGGTATACGTCACTATTCATTTGGTAAATTTTTACTATTCATTTGATTATTTTTCTAAAAATGAGTTTGAAATGCCTTTTGATATAAAAATGCGTCTAGACTCGAACTAAAAAGGGAAAGTTCAAAGAAAAACTCCGAAAAGGAAGAAACATGCAGTGTATGTGTAAGTGTCCGATTAAAGTCTATCTAATGTGTATATGTATAAATGAAAGTTACTGGTTGAGAAATAAGATTAATGCAACAAAGCTCTATCTGGTCAAGTTAAATGCGAGATCAAGGATATGATATATCATATGGGTATATACTATGTGCTATGTGATACAGCGCTATGTGATATGTGATATGTGAAATGTGATTCCGATATGTGAAATGGGCGACGCCCTATATGTGATATGTGATCCGGTCGGCCATTATGTGATACATTGTGAAATGTGACAGGCCCTCTTGTGAATATGTTAATTATGATAAACCCCAAACCTTACCTCGAAGCGGCGCCTACGACCAGTAGAGCAATACCAGTGGAAACTATTTTGTTGTAAATTATAGTTATGCGTTTTATATGTTTTATTTTATCAAGTTAACCCTTTTATTTTCAACGTCCGTTTTCTTTTTTTCCATTTTGTGCTATTTTTTTCAAATCATTTAGTTAATCAAAAGTTAAAGTACCTACTAGGCACTAGTTGCTCAGCAAGTTGTTTTTTTATAACTCGCAGGTTAGCAGTTGTAGAAGTAAAATAGCAGTAGCAATTTAGCATCAGCACTTCAGACAACAGCACAGTTGTATGGTATAATTTTATTATGTTTGTTATTGATAGTGGCATGTATCAATATGTGTGTATATGGATATTAAAACATATAACGTATAATGAACTAATGGATAATTGATAATTAGTAAGTAGTATAGACCACACATCGGTTATTAATCAATAAACTGCTTTGGACCTCGTGTGAGCTGAAAACTTTAGAAGTGTAAAATTTTAGGCGATGTGAGGATATAATGTGGTTGTTAGAAGTATTTGTGTTCTGATATTGATGGCCTGACCCTAAAAATGTTTTCAAACTTTGGAAAAACCCATTTTGGCGACAGTTGGCACTCCATTTTATAGAGGAAACTCTGGCCAATTTTCTGTAAATTCGGACATAAATTTTAGGTTAAGAATAAATTGAATTAAACATATTTTCCACATCGACAATCAAGCTATTATGAAACTTCTACACAAATGTCTAGTCAATAGCGCCTTTTATATGCTTGGTTCTCCAGGTCTATATGGGGTGTTACAAGTCCATTGTTGGTTCATCTAAACCCTTCATAACGTGAATGGCTAGTTGTCTATTGGAATACCCATGGCAAGGAAACTTATTAACATGTTGACCAAATCTATACCATGAATTATAAAAAGGCTCATTATGTTGTTGATAAAAATCATCCAAAATTTTCTGATCAAAGGTAAAAAAACTCATGAATGAATGCAAAGAAAATAAAATGGCTAGATTAATAAAAATTAACCATTCCTAATATCCTAGTCTCCAGCAACGACGTCAAAAACTTTATACTCATTCTAGCGACTACGCTACAGACCGTTAGGCAAGTGTTCTTATCGTTCCATAGTATAGCTGCCAGAGTGCCGAGTGTTGTATTCTACAGGGACTAACGAGTACTAGTACTAACTCTCTCTCTCTCTCTATTATCTAACCGACAAATTAAGCGATATGAATTTAATAACTAAAATGAACAAAGGCCAACAATAGTAACTCACTTCAAAAAATAGAATAACAACAGAGATTTATCAAGCATAGGTGTAAGCAGTGTCTGGACTACGAATTGCCCTAAGATCTTTGTTATCATCGTTAGACCGTAGGAGCTCCTGAATTATGTTAATCACTCTCTCGAGCTAATTAACGTCTAATCCTAGGTTGATTAATTGAAATCTCTTTCTAATTAAAACCCATATTCTTGCATTATTTCATTTTATAAGTTTTCAGTATTAGATTTGACTCTCATTCAGAGGATTTATGTCAACTTATCTCTAGGTTTGCATGCAACTCCTTTCAATTGTGGGTGATTAATTTACATGCAGATTTCTTAATCACACAATGCAAAAACAGACTTGAATCAAAAGTGCTTGCAGAAAATTTAATTTAAGAAATATTTACTAGAATTGAATCGCAAGAATTAATAACAATCAAATTAATTTCACAAGTCAATCAACAAAAAAAATTCTGAGGTTCATCTCCAAAATCTAAACACAGATAATTCATCACTTCATCGTCAACATAGCAATTTCAATAGAATTAAACAGGACAAAAGAAGCAAAATAAAATCGAGAACAATACTGTACTGGAGTCTTCAGAATCGTTCTGCCCTATCCACTCCCAAAATGACACTGTTTTGCTTTACTTCTATTTTGGACTGTTTCACCCAAAACGACACTGTTTTGGTTTTATTCTCTTCGGTTGTAAACGTGAAGTTCTACTATCACCAAGATCAATGAAATCCCAAATCATCCAAAGTTGTTTCTCCCTTTTGGTCATGACTTTACTGGTTTCTTTCGAAATCAATCTCCTCATCAAAATCAAAATTGATCTCTCATTTTAAACTCTACTTTGTTTCCTATTGTGAAATTGCTGTCAAAATCAGTACTGCTCTACTCTTGATTCTGGTTGGTTTCTTTTATTTTCCGATCTTGCCTTAGTATTTCCGGACTATTCCTTTAAAGGCAAAGAGAAACCCTAATCTTCATTCTTGTTTGGGTATGTTCTCTTCCCTCTTAAGACTCCTTTGATTTTTTTTTCTTTTGGTCCTCCTTCCTCTTTATATCTTCGATACCCTTTTTTTTCTTCTTATCTCATTTTCCCTTTCTTTTTCCAAATCAGCTTTTCAAAATTCCTCTCCAAATTAACTGAGAATCTTGGAAAGTCCCCTTCGATCCGGTCACCAAATCTTCATCTTGGATTAAAATCAAGAATCATTCTTATGCAATCTCACTCATATTTTTGATTTCAAAAGAAAAAACGTAGAGTAAAGAAATAACAGATAGTTATCAAAATGGTGTGCTTAACTAAGCTCTAATTATAGTCCAAATTGTGCGTTTCATTTGGCCAGCTTCTTTTATGCAAAATGCGGCTCCCAGCTGTGTTTTGGGTAATCTAGCAACAATTCATGCCAAAACGTAGCTTCTCTTTGTGTTTTGGATAACTCGTTATCAGCCTCTCCACTTTGAAACACAATAAAACAGCCCCTGCACTTTGCTAAATACCAAGATAGCCCCTATTTAATTAAAATGCTGCATTTTCGATATTTGACAAATAAGCCAAGTGGTAAACCATATGCTTTCTTCTCTGAACCTTTCAAACCGCATATTAGCCTTCTTAAACTCCTGATTTCTTTTGAAAATACCCCTTTTCACCCCATTCTTATCCTATTTCTGTTCCTTTCCATAATAAAGCTCGATTATGACCTATTAAATGAATGTTAATAAAATAAGTGCTTTAAATATAAATTAATCACTAATTAAAATCAAAATTAAATAATAATTCCCCCCCCCCACACACACACACATATATATTCAACACTTATCACCTACAATTTTGTTTTTAGGATAAGCCTAAAAACACTCAGCTTCATCCTCCCCTAGGAGTGAGCATAATAAATTGCAACTGATCCAATAATCGAACGAAAATCAAATCGAAATTTGGTTAACCGAGTATTTTGGGTCGGTCTACAGTTGCAAAGACTTGAAACCAAATGTTTTCAGTCAGTGTTTAGTTTTGGGTAACCGCACCTATATATATAACTATCTTCCGAACTAAAAACCCTAATTTCTAATCATCCTTCCAGCCTCTGCCTCCCTTGCTTTCTTTCTCTTTCCACTTTCCATTGCCTCATTTTCTTCTGCCTCTCTCTCTCTTTCGTTTTCTTTTCTCTTCTTTTTCTCTCCTCTCCTTCTCCTATCCCTTAGCACCAATCTTTAGTATATTCTCTGCCATTTTAGTTTGGTTCAAGAATCAAGCTCCAAGTGAAGGCACATGTGGAGTCAATAACAAATTTTGAAGTCCCTGGCCGAAACCAGAGACGTGTTTGATTTGTAAGAGTTACTCAAAAGGCTTGCGTTCAATATGGTTTGTAAGGTTAGTTTAGGGGTTGATCCATATGGGCTACATCCTGGTTTGTCAGTTCAGCCACTTGCTAGAGCTTTTGACATGGCTTTTGGGATTTGTACCAGAAGGTCAACTGCACCTTTGTATCTTGTTTGGAAGATAAAGAGATGGCTTAGAATCAGATTTGAGAAAATGCTTAAAGATTCAGTTTAAGTTCATCAATACGTTACCGAAGTCGTTATTGACATAAAGAGAAAAATTGTAGAAAAAACAAGAAATAACTGTGGTGATATACTTTCTCGGCTATAGACACAAGGAAAAAACAAAGTTTATATACTGATGAGTATGTAAAAATCAAATTTTAAATACAAATTGTTTATTTATATGCTAATTTATATATTGATTGTTTTATTATATACTGATATTTGTTTATATACTGATTTATATATTGATGCTCCATTGACAATTAAATTTAAATACTTAACAAAAAAGTTTTTTACATTTTAATCCATAAAGGATCTACCTGAAAACATTAAGAAACTTTAGGACTAAGATAAAATTTTGCATTAATGTCCATTTTCTTCCTCTCGTTAGTGTTGAACCACCGTTGCCTCCTCGAAGAGCCTTTGCACTTACCAAAACTCGGTGGAAACCGACTAGAATCACATTAGTAGCAAATTTTTCGACTAAAACCAACCAGAAACTTCTAAATCACATCAGGAACTCAACGAAAAATCGAGGTTTGCGATTTCTAGGCTGCGGCGATTCTAATTTTTGTTTGCTTGTTTGGCCATCTTTCGATGATCTGACATCGATTTTGAGGGTACCGAACGATTCTGAAAACTAGAGAGAATATTGAGAGTTATAATTGCTCACTACTGAATATTATTGACATACAACACCTACATAAATAGGAAATACAAGGACTAGTAAAGGAAACAAATCAAGTATACAAACTAAGGCATAATTATAGCTATTTTCCTATTCTATAGATATTGACTAATTCCATAATTTCAGCTATTTTACAGCTGACATATCCCTGAGAATTTGACCAGATTTCCTACCTAGATAACCTGCTGAGTTTCTATTTCTAACACTCCCCCTTAAGCTGGCTTGAAGATATCTTCCATTGCCAACTTGCTAATTAAGTGATCAAACTGACGTTTGTGCAGTCCTTTTGTAAGTATATCTGCAATCTGCTCGGTGGTTGGTAGGTATGGCATGCATATCAACCCTTTTTCAATTTTCTCCTTGATAAAATGCTTGTCAACCTCCACGTGTTTAGTTCGATCATGGAGAACAGGATTGTGAGCAATTGCAATGGCAGCCTTG